>DWFO01000100.1:0-26952 GCA_018246595.1 Mimoniades nurscia nurscia
AGTAACTGGTGAAACGTGGGAATGTGCTACATTCCTCTGCCTACCTCTTCGGGGATTACAGGCGTGAAGTTACTCTGCCTTTATTGAAGTCCTCATATGAGTACATTATCTCTTATTGATGAAACTCTTTATCTGGCCTTCGTTTAAGGCCATTTACTGTTTAAACTGGCCGCATAAGTTTGTTACATAGCCTTTTGTATAATTATGAATTTTAAAAAAATATAATTTTCAGAGCGATCCGCGGCGTTGGAACATAGTCTTCTACGTAATGGCTGGGTTTTGTCTTCTCTGCACTATCATCTACACTGTTTTTGCAAGTTGTAACAGACAGGCATGGGACGGCACGCCTAAGAATAAATTTGGATATAATAATGGTAAAAAGCAGATTTTGTAAATAACGTATACGTAATTGTTACCAATTCGGGTGTTTTTAAGAAGAATTTTTTATTTAGCAATAGACTCGCGTTTGATTGGTATTTCAATTGGTGGAATGTGTGACTGCATCACATATGTGACATGATTGCGTCTTATTTTATTTCCGAGGATGTTTACGAAATCCCTCCTGACATAGCTATCGACTGTTTCTAAGCCAAAGTATTAGTTGCATAGATGTTGTAAGCTAATCACTGCATCCCACGAACATAGACAAAATTTAGGAGGAAAGGTTTCCTTACATAACAAGTAATAAAAACAATATAACAGAAATATGGAAAGAAAGCATCGAAATTATCGTAAAAAATTACTTCGTCACTATCACAGTAAAAATCACTTTCATATTTTTTTCTTTTCGATTTGGTAGGAATACAAAATATTCAAGTCAAAGTGTAGGTACATATTTACATATTTATATTTTAGTGTTCCAAAATAATATTTTGTTACAGATATTGGACATATGGAATTAGAAGATCGTTTTGACTATGATGCTGAAACGAAAATTATAACCCGAAAACTGGAGCATGAAACTACAATTTAGTAATAAATGACATATAATATATTTATTTTCTTTTTTTTCATTCAATACGGAACAATTTTTAAGGAAAAAAGTGAATAATAATGCTGAATATAATTAGTGTATTAAATAATATTTGGCTTTATAAAGCTATTTCGATTAAAATTGAGGTTCTCCAGTAATTTTAAACTTAACCGGTTTTAATCATCATCTACATCTATATCTGTCCACTGTTGGACGTACGTCGACTCAGAGTAATTTTGTGCTGTGTTGTAGGACCGCGGAGCACAGATGTTCGCTTACGTTACTCCCCATCGAAGGCCTGGATAAGCTGTACCTAGGTAGGTTGCACCAGATCTTTGCCTGTGGCAGGGCAAGGTGTACCCATTACCAGATGCTATATGTATATGAATTGTTATACGCTGAAGTCGGTACCTTCTCAAATTATTTGTTATTGGAGTGACTATTAAATAAATGCCATTGTCAATGACAACGGCAAGGAGAGGCCTCTCAAGTGCCGAGTGATTCTCACTGTACGCATTCGCTCCTCATGGTAAAATCCATTAAATTAAAATGGTAAATACGAGACTTGTATGAGATTTTGGAGCACTCGTCCTATTCAAAACGATGGAGGAATGTGTTATAACAGCCCCGTGTAGTCTGAGACGAGGGTAAATAACAACCGAATACCCAAGCGCAATAAAAATATTAAGGTAACTCGCACACAAATCGTGTGTTAAATATCTTCAATAAAATTAGGTAAAAGTCGTCAACTTATCTGAGGTGACCGCTGCTTTAAAATTCCATTGGTCCTAATCTTTGTTAAGTACCTAATACAAATAAAATAATTACATTGTATAAGAAATAAAAACTCCTCGTTAAGTTATACAAAAGATTCTAGTTAAGAAGGATAGGTTAGAATAATATTATAATTACATTCAAACGGTAATCCTATTTTCATTTTATAAAATAAGGAATGGTTCCAATAAGTATGTATATAGTTCAAAGATCATCTGTTGAACCGATGGTTTTTCTACTAAATCTAATTAACCTACCTTTCTACCTAATCTAATAAACTTATTAAGTTAGGAATTGTACTCTATTTTAACTAGCTGACATAAAATAATATCATTTGCATTAAGCGAAAAAGTTGGTACCAGAAGGCATCCGTTTAATGGCGTCCACATATCGTTTCGCTCACTGTGACATAATTGTGATTATAGCTATCAACAAGATGGTATGTTCAGATGTTGCAAATATTGATCGTTTAAAATTTATAGAGCACATTTCATTTTTGTGTAGCTCATCTCGTCTGTAGGTATGTTTGACTAACGAGTTTGTCTACTACTAGGTCGTGTTGGTTGCAAAGTCAATTGCCGCTCGAGAGGTTTGGGGTTTCAATCCGGGTTCTGGCACTATTGAATTTTTCTAATTTAGGTTATCTAATAAGTGCTCGTAGTCTAGAATCGTGCCCGTTGTATGGAATATACTAGCCACCTACACCATCATGTGATGTGAACGTAACTGGTGACACGTGGGAGTGTAGTACATTCCTCTGCCTACTTCTTTTGGAATTATAGGCATGATGTTACGTTCTAATAATGTGTTTTAACATGTGCACCGTTTACTGTGCGCTAAGCTTTACAAGAAAGCAACTTTCTCACAGAATTCATTACACATGTTCATTTTTATCAGAATGTGGAAATTATGACATGAATGTCATCATTGCTTGGAGCGTTGTCATTCTGTCTTCTGTTTAGATGGCATTATTTCGTTCGTAAGCGAAATCATTATAATAATTTGCAATACAATTTTGTAGTAATTTCATTCCTATGAAATATAAAAATGAAAGATTGGCTGACGTCAAGATTTGAAACATATAGGTAAACATAAAAAGTTTAAACTTCCGGCAACTCATCAAAATATATTATGTATCAACGGGGTCTTAAGAAAGTCATAAGTAGACCAATGTAAGATGGAATCACGATGAATTTATTTATCGCACAATTTTAGAATGAAATATCATTTCCAGTGTCTATCTAATTAGACTGTATATTTCATGCATCATAAATGATCCAATTAAAAATAAATTTTACAGGAGTCGCGGTGCTTCACTAGTTACTATATCAAAAGTAGTTCGCCGATGTTAAGAGTATTACAGTCATGTGGGGTGGATCAGCTAAGTAACGTTTATATTGAAAAAGAAGAAAGAAGATAAAAATATTTTGTTTTCTTTTTCTAAGATAGAAAAAATCATTATTGAGAAGAGAAGCGAGCAGAGCCACTTATTGCTGAACAAGCAATCGTTAAGAGAATTAAACGTCAAACATGTGTTTTATCAACGTCTTTGTATGTTTACTAAGTATTTGTAGAATCTATTTAGGTACCCAAATGATATGAGACTTCAAATGCGGTACATTTCCACACGTATTGCGTTGTCCAATATTTATTATTTGATAATGTGTGCCTACTAGGTCTCTAATATGCGTCATTCATGAGATTTGACTTACGGACGAGCTATCGAAAATCACTTGAGACTTTTTTCTTCACTTTTGTAATCCTGGTAAAAATCCTCCAAGAAGCATAAAGAAATGGAGTGCAAAATTAAATCCACTTGAGGCTGTTCGAATTCTTTCTGCAATCAACGGACCTTAAAATAGTAAATGGTATTATTATTTGGCTGATATTTTAACAACAATCGATATTATTTTTATTAAACGATACAAGATTCTAACTGAGAAGAGAATAACAAATGATTTAAAGCAGATAATATCATAAGCAAACATTTTAATCATTCTGGAGACAAACTATAGAGTCTAATCAAACAAAAGTAAGTTGGCGGCGAACCTGTGAAAACTTCGCTTGCTTTAAGGCTTCATTCCATTTTACATTTACTTCTACATATTCTATTTATCAAAGCGTTAAATATATTTTCATTTAGGTTTATTTGATGCTATCATGGCGATTGAAAAGGTTGTGTACGAGAGTGTACCGAAAGTAGAATTGAATGGAGGCGCTTCCTGTACAAGTGTATGTCTAGCAGTTGCTGATCATGATGACGGTAAATATTGTTGTATCCCTGAATAAACGTTACTGTTCTCATATCATAATTGAATTACCGCTAATTTTTTAACAATTGTACCTAATATTTTCTCACCAAAAGTCTTATGAGACCTAAAGTCTTAACCCTTTAGCAGTCGAGTTTAAAAATGTATATATGTTTTTAACCTTGTAGTGTCGTTTTTTATTACAAATTTTACGTAGCCCAGTTTATGTAATTTCCAAATAAAATAGATGTACATATGTATGTCAAGGGACGTGTTTATGTGAGTTACGTATTATTGAGTAAACATTCTAATAGATGATTTGGGATGTGATATAATTTTTTATAAAGTGCTGTACATAATATGTATGAAATCAATTGTATGTATGTATATGGTGTGTCATAATTTTTTATAAAATTGCTGTAGGAATTCTATTGTAATTATAATACAAATAGGAAAATTGTTTACAATTTATAATTAGTCATTTTTTTATAATGTATTTCATATATTATATGAAATATATTATAAAAAAAATTGAAACAAATATTTTTAAAATGTTTATTCAACTTTGATGAAAATGGACTTCTCAGTAATTGAAGGAAATTTGAAATTTGATACACCATATATCTGATTAATAAAGGCATTTATACGCTGCGGCAATTAACTGTAGGAATTAATGATAACATTTGGAATCGACTGTTTCCGCACCCTCTAAAATATGAAAACCTACCCAAACATTTATTTGCAAGGTCAGACATTAGAGGGCGTATTTGCTTTGTATTAGAGTTACATACCTTTGAACTGCTCCTTGTTACGGCGTCGTTATTAAGGTCTTCCTAATATTCAGCTGTCCCTTATGGTATTTATACATACATACTTTGCTATTTTTATAGTAATACATATCTTCATGCCAAGTCTTTCACGGGATAGCCAGAGAGCATCGAGTGTCAAATATCTATGTCCTTAAAGACCTGCTGCGCTTCTTCTACACTTATCACTCTGTTAATAATGTTGTATAATTTCAAAATTGTATCAGATCCAGCAAAATGCGACGCTCCAAAAGGCATTGGAGTACGCCACATCCAAGCTCTCCTACTGTTCTGCAGTTTATCGATAGCATACAGCATGCGCGCTCAGCTCAGTGTCACTATGGTGTCCATGACCAGTGACGTCATGCCACGTCGCCGAACAGTTGAATGTCATCCAATCCAGCATAACGAGAATATTAGTGATTCTGGCAATAACGTCGACGTAGAAAATCGTTCTGATGCTTACCATAATTACACTGAAATGGAATGTAACGAGGTTGCAGCTAATTTAAGCGTCTGGAATGTATATCGAGTAAGTGATGCAAACGATTCAACAGATGTGTGGGAACTAAAATCGCGGTAACTAATAACTACTTAATTAAATGGATACCAATCCATAAAGAGCAATCGTATTTGTACAAGTTAGTTAAGGGCGAGTGAAGATATGGTTATGCAATTATCTATCTACGTGTATCATACAGTAAATGTAAATGTTTCTTGGCCTTTCAACAGACATACGACTGGAAGAAGTCGACGCAAGAAATGATTCTGTTCTCGTTCTTCGTTGGGTATACAAGTATGATGATGCCAATGGGCGTGCTCGCGCAAAGGTTTGGTGGGAAACTGCCCATAATGATTGCTCTGGGTGTCAATGGAATTATTTCACTTATGACCCCTTGGCTGCCGATATGGGTATGGATTTAGTTTCTTTTATAAGTTCACCCCAGATATCATTTATTTTAATGATAGTTTTCCTTCCGTTAACAAGGACATCGCGTTCACATTAATTCAGCTTTCCGGTGTCTGTTGTGTTAATTTTTAATTTAATTATTTTAATTGGATTTGTGACTTCTCTACAAGGCTCGTTCTATTATACATATATTACTATGCACGTACCATAAGTATGTACTCGTATATGAATTTACCAGGTAGCATATATTATTATTACTTTTTTTTGTACCCCAACAACTATTCCCTGTAATCGTTGCAATTAATATTCTAGATGTATGTATTATAGTTATGATATACAATCTCACCAAAAATTTAGTATAAATAAAATTTTTGAATAATTACGTCTGACAATATTTTAATGTTTTCACAAACTCTGGAATAAAACTTGTGGTGGTCGTGTGTGGTGGGTTTTGTTGTCTTTAGAATAAAATCGAATGTTACCCATCATATTTTCAGTCATATTAAGTCATCCGAATTGAATCATTTCAATTTTCAATTAAGGTATTAACATCTTTGTCTACTTGTTAAAAAAAGAAAATCATAACACAAAATGATTAATTATGTTTTCGTATTTGATACTATTATTTTACGATCGTAGGAGCATTTACAATTTTACATTCATTTTCAGTTTGGCTGGTTAGCTCTCTGTATCTGTAGGCTTTTACAAGGCATGACACAAGCCGCCTTCTATCCAAGTATTCACACCATCTTAGCGAGATGGTCACCACTATGTGAGCGAGGGCGTCTGAGCACTTATATTTACACAGGTAAGCAAATTACGTAAATCAATACATCCTATATAAAGAATTTTTACTCAGATCAAGCAATTCTCTAATTCGATACATAGCAACGCAAGTGTAAGTTCACTCGTTCATTATGGTATTCATATATTTTTGTACACAAAAGAAAACTTAGAAACTATTAAAGGCGAAACCTTACTTCGTTAATCTTAAAAGTAGCTTAAAGGTTAATAACTATTCATTAAATGAAGATATGGTAATATTTTTAAAGATAGGAACCAAGTGATTATGAATAAATTATAAAAAGGCAAAGAAATCTATTGCGAAGTCCTTGCGTAATGCGAAAAATATCGCAAATCTTTATCATTTTGTTTATACAATGTATTAGTTTATATGTTTATAAATATATAGCCATTCCAGTGAGATCTTCGAATTGACCTATTGATAGCTTATACTTTGCTGCATTGCATTTCTCGTTAGATCTAAGGTTTTGTTTTAATATACGATATATCTACATAGTAATTTGTTAATATCGGTTTTGTTTCTTTGATGATCATCGTTAGAGAACTTAACATTTTCGATATTTTAATCATGCTTATGTCTCTCATTGAAGTTATTGAAGATGCATTATGCATACTATTTAATGAATTATTGTTTTCTAAATAAACGATTCTATTAAGATTATTAGCGTTGTTATAATATCATTATCGTTTCCAAAATCGGACACAGAGGCATAGATAATTTTGTACTAGCTTCATGTTGTATTAAACTTTCTCATTCATCCGAGTATTTCAGTTCGGTTTACTTCCTACGTAGTACAATTTATTCCACAGGCCTTTTTTCTCTCTGCTTTCATTGCACCAAAGCCGTTGTAAGCTCCGGGTAAAAATGTTTGATGAAACAAATAAAATTACGGGATTTATTTACAATAACATAAAGCTACCGAATTCACTGTCCCTTCGGTGTCCTTTCGGTGCAATTATTTTGTTCATCTTATTTAATCCCCAACAGGTTCTGTAGCAAAAAAAAACAGTGGGTACATTTCGCTAATAACTGATAAAAAACAGTGGGTACATTTCGCTAATAACTGATGGGCGCTTGTTTCAGGTTCACAATTTGGCACAATTTTAGCTTTTCAACTATCTGGTATCTTCGCGGGCAGTTCAATTTTCAGATGGCCAGCGACATTCTGGGTTTTGGGAATCGCTAGTCTTGCATGCTTTTGTCTTTTGGGATGGCTGGGTGCAGCATCTCCTCATGACCATCCAACTATTAGTTCAAAGGAAATGGCCTTCATCACGAAGGATGGTAGTGTTGACTTAGTTCCTAAGGTAATTTTTTGTGTCACTATTTCGTTATTACGTTATAGTAATTACATGTTGCATAGGAAGCTTTATTAGACTAACATTAGCCACAATTTCGTTATTTTAATTTGGTGATGTTCTTGTATTGCCTTCAGTAATTATAAAAAAATATCTCTTCGTCTTCGGTATTTTTTTCTGACCCTTTTGTCCACTGTTGTAAAAATCGGTTCTCACCTCAGAATGAGAGAGTTAAGGTCATAGCCTGCCACGCTGGCCAAGTGCGGGTTGGCAGACTTCACACGCCGTAGAGAACAATTTTTTTGAGAACTAATATAGTGTACAGATTTCCTCATGATCTTTTCCTTCACTGGTATACCAAGTGATATTTAATCTTAAAATTCACATTTTGTAAAAGATGTTAAGACTTGTACCTGGGGTCCCGAAGTGAGAAGTCGAAATTCCCTAGGTTATCACTGCTATGTTCAGTAAATATGTAACACGTTCTCGTCTTCACTGAGTTTTTGTGAAAGAGAATGTCAGTAGACGTAAAATATCTACGTGTACCTTTTGTTTCACGAATAAACAAATAAAAACAGTACGCAGCTTGACTTTAATAACTTCTATAAAGATTACAAATACATTTTAAAACATAAATTGAGGCAGTATCCAATTAAAAATAACAATTTTTGTACTAATGGAGTAATAATTTTGATGAAACTTATCATAACAAGATAATGAAAATTCAAGTTTACAGAAAAATCTCACACGATTCTTGGAAAAAAATGAAAAATTTGTATGTTGTTACTTAATCCGCGGTTACGTTGATATATTCAGTTGATCTTACCATAACTAATGAAAATATTAGTTATGCCTTAATTATATATCTGAAATATATTTCAACCGCAAACAGAAACGTCGGACCCCATGGAAACATATACTCACATCTCGTCCAGTATGGGGCCTGGTGGTGGCGCAAATTGGCAGCACCGTTGGCTATCTTTTGGTATTAACCCAGATACCGATGTACATGAGCAAGGTGTTGGGACTGGACATTAAACGAGTAAGTGGTACATACTCGTACTTTGAATGGCTATAAAGTCCAACAAATACAAATAAACGTTATATAAAAAATACTATTCATATATTGACACTCTTTGGTCCGGTGGTTGTAGGCGCTGCTGGTAGGTAATCGAGAGGTCCTAGATCGATTTTAAGGTTGGATATCACTATGTTTTTCTAACTTGTAATTCCTAATAGTATCGCGGTTTTTGGATTTGTGCTCGATGTACTGCAACAGGCTTATCCCCTATTCAATGATACGAAATATACCAAAACTGATGAGTCATGGGAGTGTACTACACTCCTGTGCCTACCTCTTCAGGGAAATACTGACGTGATGTTATGTTATATTCATATATCTGACAGAATATTTGATCGGAATTTTTTGAAACATTTAGAGCGACATTAGAAGTCATTGAAAGGAATAAATTAGAAAGGTCCAAAGTAATATTTTTCTTCCTGGTTGTGTCCTCATTACTGAATGTCGTGACCCTTCATGATAGCCCTTTTGGCAAAGATGTGGTTCAATTTTGTTTGAGTTAAGGAGAAAAGTAATGTTAAAGAAAAAGTATTTACGAAATAAACAATATTATTTGTTTCTTTCAGAATGGCTTCTTTTCGTCTTTACCATATATTTCAATGTACTTTACATCCTTATTCTTCGGTTTTTTATCGGACTTTATAATAAATAAGAATTTAATGTCCATCGTCAACATAAGGAGAACTGCTAATACTATTGGTATGTATTTTAATGGAATAGTTATTTTATTCCAAATGAATTGTGACATGACTTTTTTATGTGACATTAATGTGTGTGTGTTTGTGTGTCCAAATGAGTACTCTAATTTTTATTCATGATTTAAAATAAAGATATTGCTTTATATTTTTAATATTAGATAAGGTACTTCATTTCTGTAGGAGATGTACAGTTTTATCCACCATTACTTATCGGTTACCTCTTTCCATTGATAATTCTTTAGACCAGATTTAAATTACCAGATTTTTTTAGAAATAAGCAGTGCCTTTGTATAAAGCTATTGTCGTTTCATTAATTTACATTTGTTTGTCTATATAAATAAACATATTATTTTTTGTTGTTGTTTTTGCATGTATGAAACATTCCGTTTCAGGACTGGTTGTATCAGGATTATTTCTATTGGGATTCAGTTATATAAATGATACGACGTTGGCTGTCATCACACTGATTCTATCACTATCGTCACATTCTGGTATACATGTTGGATTTCATGTAAGACTGCTCATCGTACTGTTTTTATGTGATGCGAATCATTAATGCAATCTACAGCTATCTAATATAATGGGATTACTAAATTCCATTGAATTTTTTTTTCATTAAAAATGCCAATTAAATATTTTGGGATCCCCATTATGTTCTTTGCAGCAACCATTTTCGACAAATACTTTTAAAAACGAATAAAGTAATTCTGAATGTACATATTAAGGTAATGTTACGTATGTTCAGGAATAGTCAGAGGGGATGATTTTGTTATATATGTAGATATGCATTATATTAAGTCCTTGAGATATCATATTTGATGGAATCTGCTTATTTTCAGATCAACCAAATAGATTTAGCACCGAACTTCGCCGGTCCAGTCATGGCGATGGGCAATACGTTGGCTAATCTGTCTAGTTTAGCTGTACCGGTGCTTGTATCAAACATTGTCAAAGAAGATGTGGTTAGTACCTTTGTTTTTAATATTACAAATACGTGGTAATGTAATTGCACTCGTTTACTCCCTTTTTCGGGGATTATAATGTTACGTAATGTAACGTAATAATACAACTACAAAATTACTTTACTTATACACATATCAGAGGAAATACATAAGACTAGAAGCAAAGTCGAATATGAGTGACAGGCTATCTTATCGCTAAAAGAGCGGTTTCGTTCAGACAACCTTTGTTGGATGTAATTTGGGTACATAAAAAAAAGAAAATAATCAATAGATGATTTTTATGCGGTCAATCTCGAATATTTTTGTCGAATCGTGTTCATCTAGGCATAGCGAAATTGATATGTAACTACAAATTTATTTCGCAGGGAAATCAAAGTAGATGGCAAATAGTTTTCCTCGCAGTGACAATGTTGAAAATCGTCTCCAACACAATATTTGTCTTCCTCGTAAAGGGGACAGTGCAACCTTGGAACTTCTATGGAGAGGACAAAGACAAGAATAACTGTAGGAAAAAGAAACATAATATTTTCTTATATTTCGCCTGCAAATTTTGCGATAAAGTGATGTGTTTAAATCCAATTACGATATTTTAAGGCATCCGCTTCAGTTACAATTCTCCGCCATTATGTTTTCTTTAGTGAAAAGCATTAAGCAGAATAAACTTGCTTAGTTCTGTATCTTCGAAATCAATTTACTGTTACCGATGATATATTACTTTTCGTCATTCGGCTTACTATATTAACTTCGAAGGTTCACTGTTGATATGAAAAATCAGCGATTCTTCAAATGCACTGAACACATTTTGTTACAGGTAAAGAAAAAGACGAGATGAACGTCATCAAAGAGGACTTCTTAATCGTTCATAAATTGGATGAATCGAAGCTATAGACAATTATAAGACTTTAAAGCGACATGTTCGGTACATGCCGTATAAAGTCGATTTCTACTTAGTGCCTGACCAGTATTATAAAATTGAATTCGAGTGCAACCTAAGCAATAATAACATATTATTACATTGAAACTTAATCCTGCATTGTTTTCTAGACCAATGGTAGTATTAATTAATCGGTTACGAGTTGGAAATATTTCTGCATGCCAATTGATACATTGGTTTACAGAGACGAATAGCGTGTCAAGAAATGTTTAACGTTCGTTGTAAAATAAATGTATGAGATTGACTTGCTGAGAAACAGAATTTTGATTAGTAAATTGAATGACGTACTTCAGAAGCATAATATGATATCGTATATAAATAGCATTTGCTGAAGTTGTTCTAAAAATTATTTAAAATATGATTAATACATGTCAAAGCCATTAGCCGTTAAGTACGTCCCGTACCTCTTAGTTTAAGGAGTTAATAACAAACACAAGAATAAATGAATTGACTACCTCGTTGGTCGTGTTAGTTGCAAGTGCAACTGACGAACGGGAAATCCTGGGTTCGATTCCCGGGTCGGGCACTGCTAAATTTTCTAATTTAGATTATCTAATAGTGGCTCAGAGTCTGAATATGTGCCCGGTGTATGGCAATAGGCTCACCACCTGTTCCATAGTGGGACGCAAACGTAACTGGTGAAACGTGGGAGTGTTCTACATTCCTCTGCCTATAATTGATAGTTGTATATACTTACTGTTAATGCTGTTACTTGGTAGCCATATATTTGTGGAACTGATAATAATATTAAACATTTACGAAGTACCTACGCGTTATTACAATGTAACAACAATGCAGACTATGACTATATTAGAATAAAATAAAAAAAAAATATTGTTGTTTTTAATAATTTTAATACTACTACTGGATTTATTTAATTTAGATTTTTTAGCTTTGGCTCAAAATGTACACGTCGTGTAACAATAACAGGCTTACCACCTATTCCATAGTGCGACGTAAACGTATCTAACCGTTGAAACGTGGGAGTGTAGAACACATCTATACTTACCTATTCGAGGATTACAGGCGTATGTCATAGCGAAGTAGGTCGTCAACTTAAGGGCTGTTCTTTGTGGAAATACCTCTGCAACACAGGTGTGTATTTTTCAAATAAATCGAAATGCGAAATGAAATTGATTATTTTTACCCACATTTATTACAACCCGAGAAACGAGGCAAGTTTCGTTCGGCTTGCTTTATCCAAAACTTAAGTTTCGGACAAATTAAGGCTGAACACACTACTCCTTAGCTGGGGCAGTTCTAGAAGATCGCAGAATATTTAATAACTAATAAAGTATGAAATAGTGAAGTAAAATCTTTTATCAAGGAAGATGACGAGCTTTCACAAACTATTTTTCCAATTACCAAAACGTTAATATTTAATGACGTTGAAGTGAACGTGTTAAACTAAACTTTTAATTCGAACCTATTTCTTTAATATTAAAAAATAATCATGCTATGCTGTCAGAGCAATCAATCAAATTAGTAGGTATAGTAAACGAGAACTTATTACCTATATTTTTGTACATAAATATGTATTACTTAATTTATAGGCTTACGAACTGCTGAGTATGTGATTATGAATAAAAACGTGATTGTTCCAGCCGATATTGAAACGATTAACTAAATACTACTTATATAAAATTTTCCTCTGATAAGTGCATACAATATTGATGACAATATATTGCTACTATTGAAGAGTGATTTGAAATCGTGTGTGCACCATTACCTAAGTCGTCTATGACCCACATACTGAAAATTAAAAGTACCAATTCATTTGACTTTACTATCAAATCTATAATCCATTCTATGGAGTTTGAACCTTCTACGTGTATATTCTTTGTCTTGCATAGTTTGGTGGATCGAAGAAGATTATACTTTTTATTGCTACGAGATGAGTGTATGACTACGCGTCGTCGTTTCCCGTCTGCCGCCCACGACAAGCATATTGTATGACAATCGCAGTGATGACCATAATCCGTGTCATTATTATTATTTTTAATATTTTACAAGGATTTTATTAATGTGAGAAAGTTTAATCATCATGTAGGCAAATTCTAAGTTTTAAGTGCACATACTAAGTCTAAGTGCACATACTCAAAATTAAATTCAGCAAATGTTATTGTAGAATTCTGTGGCCGCACAGTCGATAAAGTTATCGACAATTCAAACGTTAAATTGTGTTAGAATATTTATAGATAATAATAAATACATAATAATAATATAATGCCGAAGTAACAAAAGTTAATATTTAAAGAGTTAATGTAGTCGTAATCGACGAGCTTTGCATGATCAAGTGTGATAAAAGTGTTTGTGTTAGATAATAATTCATCACAGGACAAAGAGTATCTATCAGCAGAGTAGAGTCATTGAACTCTTTAATTAAATTATTGTTCGAAGATATTTTGAATTTTATCTTTGTATCGCAATACTCACATATATTTGTGACAACATTATCTATATTTACAAATAGGATTTAATAGGATATTATTAAGAATCTAAAATGAGTCACTGTAATAAGAAAAAACGCTTAAAACTAGTTACTGGTTTAAAAAGGCAGGTTTGTACTGTTCTATCAAAAGCATTTAGTGTCAATTCAACCGCTCCTTTTACATTATAATATAAAAATCAAAGCGATGTTCAAAAGCTACTGACACAAGCGCGAAAAAGATTAGTTTCTGAAATTTTATCTTGTCACAATACGTGTTTTAGTATTTCAAAAGTAACTGTCTGTCTCTTCAGAGATTGCGGGCGTGATCTTACGTTATGTTACGTTTAGTAGTTGAACTAAATAAAAACATTGTCCTGATTAGGTGAGAATGTGCTGGTTTTGTGAAACAAGTCAGTTTTTGTTTTTTCATCTTGGGTAATTCTTGTGCCAACGTCACAAGGTAAAAGTATTATCTGATGATGTATATAAAGTCGATAAAATAAATAATTTATTTATGATTTTGCAATTTATTAAATGTATGTATAATATTTGTGTACTTTAGGTGATTGCTTAAGATGTTTGTATGGACGTTGACAAAAAATATATACTGAGTACATATGAATAAAATTGAGAAGAAAGCTATTCAGGTACAGAAGAGTGATACTTTTTGTCGATTTCGTTTCAACAACCTACAGCTTTAAGTATATAGTTTATTCTCTTAGGATCTCATTGGTAATTGCTTATCTTTCAATAAAATTAGTAATAGGAAAGGTGTTACTTCCAATCTGTCTACATTAATCATATCAGGAGTTATAAATTAAACAATTTTTATTTGGAGATGTTTATATGTACGATTTCATTTTGAAGACCATTCTGTAAATTAATTTGCCCTAATCTATGAATTCTAAACAAAAGCATAGACAGTAGAGCTATTTTTACTTTAACAGACGCAGGACTTAAATAATAAACGTAGTCCAATTTCATTGTAGATAAGAACGAGGTTCGGCCGAATTTACCATTGAAATTTACTTTCTCAAATGAAATATTAATGTTACAATGACGGAGTACTCCAAAGTGCCATTGGCGGAAACAGATAACAGTAAGTTAATAAGTTAACAGTAAGTACATTCATTATGAAATTTTATATGGCAACCGAAAATCATTAAAATATTTTGATATTCATCACTTTCGAAAAAGATAGACATGAATTAGAAGATTCAGTATGCTTCAGATTGTCAGATCCATGAACGATTTCTTATTGTGTACGTCGTATTTTACTTTGTCATTGTGTACGTTTTCATTGTGATGCATCTTGGCGTTATTCCACGGCGTTTTATATGAATAAAATAGTTCTGGTCATTAGAGAATTTACACTAGTGTTGATGATGGAGAGACGTGCAAATATGCCCCGACCACGTACAGCAACATCAATGTCAGATCAGCGTGGACTGCTTCCAAGTAATTTTATTCAACAGGAGTTTGGTAGGTGCGGAAGACTTTAAATTTCCTTCCATATTGCTAATCCTAAAACTTTCGCATCTTTCACGTCCTCTCCTCGCCCAGAAGATTTTTAGAAGAGGTTTATTTATCGGAGTGAGTCGTTATCAGCGCAGTGGGATTTCTGAGAGCTGACGCTGTTCTCGAAACTTTGGACGGCCGACTTTAAAGTGTCTCTGTATTAGGTTTTCCTATTAGGTAATTGTTGAAGTCAATGAGTGTCAGAGGGTCTTGCGTGGGTGCAGGCTCTAAGTTCGAGTGCAAAAGTTCGAGTACAAAAGCATATAATTACATAAATACATATCATATAAAATAACTATTTTTTATTCCAGAAGACACGAAAGTACCTGATAGATATGGATATGGAGTACGTCATTTACAATCATTCCTTTTTTTTATTTGTTTAGCTTTGGGCTACATATCTCGAGCACACTTAGGGGTAACAATAGTAGCAATGACAAATGCACCTTCAAAAGAAATAATTACTAATCTAGTTATTAATACCACAATGGAAAGGAATTTGACCTTTCTACAAGTTACTACGCAAAGTTCAATTGGATTTAATGAAACATATAAAGATATTGTAAAGAAAGCAGTTAATGAAACAATATCAACGGATGTATTTGATGATTTTGGAACGCCGAAATTGAATAATATAAGTAGCAAGCTGGAAAATGAAGGGAATTTAATAGTTGAAAATAACACGACGAGTATATGGAATGTTTATAGAGTAAGTGATCATTCTTTTAATATTGTATCAATAATATATAGAAAATTTGCTCAAACCGGACGTATGTACGAAATAAACATAGGTATACACAGTGTATTGAATAACCTTAATCTTTCTCGCAATGAAATCTATATGATTTTACTAATGATCTCTTAAGAATTTCCTACCTAATAATAATAGTAAAAAGTGTCTGTTGTAAACTTATCATTCCCTTTGAATTATCCCTAAATCTTCATGGGAACCTAAAGTTTTAATGTGTATGCCTGAGGATTAGGTTCGAAAACCCAAAACTTACTCGTATGTCCAGCAGTGGACTTAGGCTGGTGATGATGATGATTAACTGTGTGGTTTTCATGGGATAGAAAAATAGGTGTGTAAATTAAATTTATTTTCATATTTTCAGACCTATGACTGGAAGAAATCTACCCAAGAAATGGTATTAGGATCCTTTTTCTTAGGCTACTGCATCACGATGTTCCCCATGGGACTTGTCTGCCAGCGATGGGGTGGGATGATTCCCTTGCAGTTAGCATTATTTGTTAACGGTGTTGTATCTATCGCTGCTCCGTGGTTGACTGCGTGGGTAAGAAATACATTTTTTATTTTAAAATCAATAAATTAACAATAATTTCATATATGATGTTTCTGCCATAGATCATGACCACGTAATGAAGGGAACGGAAAGGAATGTCGCTTTTGCGCATGACCGTGTATTCATTTATCGACCTGAAGCTCTTTAATTACTTCAATACCGTGCAGGATGTTTTAAATATTCCTATTGTTATTTTGGGTGAAATGATAAGCCAAATACTATAGACAGTACATATCGAGCCTTGTATGCTTTTTCATTTTTACAAGCATAGTAATAAAATAGTTTCTAATTAAAAAAAAATCGTTGTTTATATATTATACGCTAGATATGTAATTGTCAATCCCGAAATTGGTTTAGGTTAACATTTGTTAGTAATTTATCACGTTTCTGACTCATGCTGCTCAAAATTAACCATCGAAGAATTATCATTTGATAGTTCTTCGATGGTTAATTTTGAGCAGCAATAAAAATACGAGTATTTACTCGTACTTGTAACAATGTCAAAAAATGTCTGTAGTAGATTAGCAAAGACATCAAATGAGTACAACATAACACACCACAGGAGAAGCTCTTTCAGATTAATTAATCACCGGATATAAACGGTAGGTCTTCCACGATAATATAAAATGCAAAGGCAATGGCTTTCGTAACGAATTACAACGTAATACGGCTAAGCCAAGTTTAAATATGATTATTAAATGACGATTAGTAAATGAGAAAGGTATTTTAAAATGGAAAATATTGTTCATTGTATTTTATTTTACGTAGTCACATTCGTCTTCGAGTACTAACTACGGGAACTAACTCAAATGATCGTCCATTAGTAATTCTATCAATATACAATAGGGAGGATACATACATACCTTCACGTCAGGTCCCTCACGGAGTAGACAGGGAGCACCTAAAGCCAAATAATCTATCCTTAGATACCTGCCACGACTATACTGAGGCATAGTTGTTTTAAAAAGCATTACATATGTTGCAGGGTGGTTGGAAGGTGCTGTGCGTATGCCGCTGTTTGCAAGGAGCGTCCCAAGCTGGCTTCTACCCGGGCATTCACTCTCTATTAGCTAATTGGATTCCAGTGAACGAACGGGGCAGTCTCAGCAGCTATGTGTATACAGGTGCGGTGGAAATTAGATTTAAACGTTCAGGCAAACTCATTCAATAAAAGCTCGGTTTGATTGGCTGTTTGTTTTAAAAACTAAAACAGAAATATGTAGAGTGGGAAAATGTTTACTTCTATTACTTTATGCCAGGTTCAGGAATCTCTGTTGTCGGGTGTTAGAGCAACTTAGGTTGGAATGGCTTGCTTATAATGCTAAAATTTATTTTTATATGAAATCTCCTACGTTGGGGCTATGTCCATTACCGGACTTACACAGACTGATGATTATGATTTAGTAATTAGTTAAGGCGGAACAAAATCATAATTAACTTAATTTGGAAACATTGAAAAACAGTTGAAAACATTGTATAGCCCTGATGTACTTTCCAGAACGTTACATTCCACCTGTATTTCACCGAAAAGGTTGGCAGACGAGTATACTAGTCTCAATATGAAATAGGACTATTGCCATACGCCAGGTACAAATACAAACTTCAAGTTGCTCACAGAAATTTCGAGGTACCTACTCGTACTCTTAGAAATTTCGAGTTAGAAAAAATTCAACAATAACCATAACAGTACTGTTAGCCCAGTGACTTAAAATTCAGCCTCTCACTACGTGGGTTCTGATTAAGAATCCTGGCGCGCACCTTTTTACTAAAATGTGCTTTTTAAGAATAAAAATAAATTGCTAACGTTAAAGGAAAACAACGTGAGGAAACTATAACACCTTAGACTTCTGAAATAAAGTGTGTTCTGAAATAAGGCGTGTAAAATCTGCCCATCCATATTTGGCCAGTGTGCTAAAACTAATCCCTTAACTGTCTAATTTGCCAACTGTGGAAAGATAAGTGTTGAAAAATAGAGAAAAAAAAAATTAGACACCAGGGTATCGGGATCTAACTCAGGACCTCTGGCTAAACAGTCGTACTCGCAACCACTACAATACTTTCCAAACGAAAATAAATAATCTATACTATATTAAGAGAAGTCGGTTTTCGGACACGTGGTAGTTAGTAAAGCCTCGTTAGTAAAGCCTCATGTGTCTTTCAACTGTGGTCTATCGCAAAACAATTTATATCAATCTAAGTCTGCACCGTTGAATAAGTAGAGTAACAAATCTGCTTCCAAAATCACTGTACTCCTGATAATGGTGATTAAGGTATGAATGATGCAACAAAGTCTATGTTTCCCATAGTTGTTAAAAAAGAATCTTGCCTAAAAGCTATGTAATGGGCTTCCTTTAACATTATAATGTCATATAAATGTATGAATTTCTCCATTTCTTACGTAACATCACGCGTGTAATCCCTGTAGAGGTAAGCAGAATACTATAGTGTGCTTATACATATGTTAGACTAGTTGTATTTACGTCCGACCATCGACGAGGGGTTGAGCCTATACACAGGACACATATCCACCGAAACTAGAAATTCTAAGTTAGAAAAAATCAAATGTTAATTGTTCCAAATAATCTTTAGTCTGTATGGTTAATTTTCTCAACAGGATCCGGTCTGGGCACTATAATTGCCTTTCAATTGGGTGGAGTTCTAGCTGACAGCCGCTGGGGCTGGCCAGCCACCTTCTGGGGCACAGGGCTATTGTGTCTCATTGGGTTTACACTTTTCACTATCTTCGGATCTAATGGGCCGGCTGAGCACAAAACATTATCTCAGGAGGAGAAAAGATATATAATTGGACATTCGGGAGATGACGCTAAACATGTAAGTCAATAGAAATAATGAATATTAAAAGTGATGAGAAACAAGATTTCATTTCAGAAATTTATATTTTATTCACTATGATGATGGTCTGCGAAAGGCTGCGGGCAGAAGCTGAATGCAAAAAGCAGAAGTCAGGGCGCTAAGGCGTTCTTTGAGGGGAGGCCTATGTCGAGCAGTGGACTGAGATAAGCTGATGATGATGATATCGCAGTGTTCAGGCTTGTTTTTACATCCCCAAAGATTTTATGAGCTACTAACTGGCTGTATCTGGTGATTTTAGAAAAAATGCATTGCAGTAATCATTTATGTTTTTATTAAGTATTTATTTTGGGTTACATTCGGATTTATTCATTGATATATTTTAGTAATTGCATACAAATTTCAATGTATCGTAACAAAATGGTACATTAAATATTGGTAGAAACGCAACACGCCATGGAAGAAGATCCTGTCGTCACGTCATGTGTGGGCGTGCTTCAGTGGCCACGTGGGCAGCGGAGTGAGCTTCGTGTTCTTCTTCACACAGGTCCCCACCTACATGCATAACATCCTAGGATTCAACATCAAGAGTGTGAGTATGCCCATATGTATAGTCTACCATACAATGCCTCATTGGTATTTTTGGTTGCAAGAAAGACTGCTTATCGGAAGGACCTGTTTCGATCCCCGGCTTTAGCAGATTTATTAGATTTTAAAAGTAAGTAACTTCACGCCTGTAATCCCCGAAGAGGTAGGCAGAGGAATGTAGAACATTCCCATTTAGATTTTATATTTATTAGATTTTATATTTTAAATTCCCATCATACCAAGGTTGAAGTCTGAATTGATGCCCAGTTTATGGCTATACGCTCACCCTAAATACAATTATGACTTATATAGGTAGCGTAATTTTCATTCGCATATTCTTTGTATTCATCGACTGTTTCGTGTTATGATTCAATTATTACAAGAGTATTATAGTATAGTTTATAGTAAATAAACACCCGATTTGAATGGCGTGGTCATATTTCACCGCATTGTATCCAAATGATTATATCCAGGTTACGAGCCACTACTAATAAATCTAAGTTGGAAACTTTCAATAGTGCCCGACCCGGAATGTGAATTCAGGACCAATGAGGCAGCCCAACCTGCATTCCAGAAAGTTCTGAGACAATCGAGAGAATTCTACATGTTTGTTCCTAAAAGAAACCCTTTTGACGGCATCTGAAGGTTCATCAGGAAGTCGTTTATGTCGATGATCTCAACCCTCGCCTCTGTAATACACTTGTTAATTTATTGACCTACATATACATAAGAAATTTTGTTATGTCTAAACAAATCTTAGAGCTCTTTCTGGAATATTTGTTAATAATTCGTTTAATTACTAAATTCCTAGAGAAATTTGCATCCTTAAAAATGTACAATGTTTATTGTTGTCGATCCTGCCCTCGCATATTTGTCCAGATTATAATCGTATTCCCATTTTCTCAGGTTATAATAAGTATTAAAAAGTTTACCCAACCATACTTTTAGTACACGCGAATTGTCTGTATTTCCAGCGATTTATTTTGCTTGTTCTCGTGCCCTTTCAATAAGCGCGTTTCATCGGGCGTAAGTAAAATATTAGACATTTTATGTGCACTTCACGAAGAATTTTTTGGTTACGATATTTTCACATTACAACATAGACGTATCAGTATGATGTTGCAATTTTTTTTGGATGTATTTCATAATATCTTTTGACCTAAACCATATTTATTGTTATAGGTCAATCAAAATATACATCAACTGTACATTTGAATTTCTTTCGGGAACCAACGTTCTCACTGGTAAAAAATATAACAAAATTTTCGACGCATTTCTTGAGAGTGTACACGCGGACAGACAGGAAGACGCAGACAGAAACATACTTGTATATTCAATGATATGAGCAATAAAAATACATAGAACTATTGATAATTTGTATGTACGTTGTAGTAAATTGCGAATATCCTTGAGATCAAATTATCTTTTTTTCCCATTGTTAAACAAACATTGATTTTTCACGGATAATTTTATCTATTTATCAAGATAAGTGTTATGTGTGTAGTTTTAAAGTACACATATTCGAGAATGATGACGGGTATGTGAATTTTTAGACCAGTAAATTAACAAAAGCAATACGAGTCATCAGAAATGTAATAATGATTATACATTTTAATTTAAATACAATACATAGAAATGGAATACTTTATACATTTCAGTAGCATATATTTGACTAATATTTTGCTTTTACCGCTGATAAGAGCTAAGTTTCTTACTACATGCTCCTATGAGTAGTAGATTATCCGAACAATACGCGTGCGCCGACTATTAATGTTAAATTGTAGTTAACACAATACAGCATTGTGTGCCGTTATGCATGTGCTCCTATTCAGGCATAGATTACTCTACAATAATAATTCATCTCTTAGATGGCTTAGAATATTCTTACCTATAGAGATTACACTTGCACGTAGAGTTATGTTACATTGTTATCTTTCTAGACAGTACAGTGATGTGTATAAAAAACTATTATTAATTGCAACTCCTTCTGCTATAATTTTTTCTTTAAATCGTGTGTAATTCAACAACTATGTCTATCGATAAATGATTTCTCGGTGTGCTTGAACGTTAAATGGGACAATTCCGAACTTCAACAGGAACTATCTCAGAGCAACTTCGAGTAGGAAGGATACTATCTAGATACACCCTTAATAATATAATAGTTTAAGCTGCCTGGACTAACATATTGGTAATCCTGCTCTTGTATTAAACCGTTATATTAATATTGATACCCATAGAGTCTAATAAGTTGGTTACGTCTATGTACGGTAGTATCGACTTGTGATTATTTCCAACTCTTTTGCTACTTTCTTTACATAGAAAATATATTTTTAACTCACAGAAGTTCATTACAAATTGTAAACATTTTGCACATTGTACGAAATAAAGCTTATTCGATACTTAGTAAACAGAGACATTTTGCTAAACTGAATCCTGAAATCCATAAAATCGGTCTGTTTAATTGGTTTTTTGATGTAAATTGTGCAACAGATTCAGCAAATTTTCAGAACCATGATTCGAGTTAAGAAATAATTGCAACCATATCAATTGCTTCACAATTTCCAATTGATGCAGTAATGTAATTCTAGAGGTATAACTAGTACAATGCATAGTGTAGTCTCAAAGCAAGTTTGATGTATGTGCATAAAAACATTGCATCAGTAATTTCGCATTGAATTATATAAGTGGCGTAGATCGAGTTCAGTGAGGTGCAGAAGGAGGTAAAATAAAGTAAATAGACCATTAAACGGAGTAGGTTGTCATCATTGATATTGTAATAATACACTGTTTGAGTCGACAAATATTTAAATGGTATTCGTTATCAAGAATCGCTACTGTGTTTGCACTACCCATGTACGTCGTCTTACAAACTGTTTTAGAATATTCATTACAGCGTTAATGACCTTGAATATTAATCATGCGACATTTTTGATTACTATTTCATCAGTATCAATCAATCATTTCATTGTTTTCCTGCTAAGCTTCGCTATGTTAGTACAAGAAAGGTTAAAGCCGTACCTAACATTTCACATGCCTAAAGGACGCATGCATTTTTACTAGTTATTATATTGCTTTACAATGTCTATGGATGACATTAGGTTTCAAAAATTCTTTTGACTTATTTTGAGATTGACATTAGACATGCAAATACCCTGAGAAAATGGCTGCGATTTAAAACCTTAAGCTATTATCATCATCTGTCTAAATAGTTACTGACTTATAATTTGAAACTGGGTCATTGTATGTAGACTTATTAAACAATTGCTTTAGCTTAATTTGATTGGCCTAATAGTGTAGCGGTTAGCGATCCAGACTATTGGATATTTAAAAGTTATACATGCAAATTGTCAGCTGTCTGGTTACTGTAGCGCGAACTTTAGATTGTTATTGTTTTCATATAACGTTTGACTTCAATAATAACTGGAATATCGTACAGGTTGATCACCAACTAACGGATACTTTTTAACAAATCCAAAGCATATCACATTTTTCTAATTTAGGTTTTCTAGTAATGGCTTGGAGCATGGATATGTGCCCGGTGTAAGACAACAGGCTCACCACCTATTCCATAATGGGACGTAAACGTAATTGATGAAACATGGGAGGGTATTACATTCCTCTGGCTATGTCTTTAGAGGTAACATGCGTGATATTTGTTACGTTTACGTGTAGAGTATTGGTGTTCATAGACACGTTCAGCATCTTTTTTATTTTACTTTTCAGAGTGGTCTCCTGTCATCGCTTCCATATATCACGGCATTCGTTGCAGCGATAGCCGTTGGGTATCTGTCGGACTTCTGCGCGAATAGAAACATCCTTTCAATTAAGAGCACAAGGATTATCAACAATACATTAGGTACCGAACTGTAAAAAAAACTTACAACAGCATTCTCGCTTCATATGATCACTAGTCCAGAAAACGATGGCGGTAATATACAATAATTCTGTACTTATTCGTACCACAGCTGCAGCAGAAGTACTATAGAAACAGCAATAGAACGGTCTTAAGTCAAAGATCATCTTTAGTCAAAATCATCAATACTATGCACAGGAGTCCCTATGCATAGTATTGATGATTATTGACCGATAAATTAGACAACCAATCGCTAATGATAGTTTCAAATGTATTAGGCTATCCGTAATGAATATTACAATTGCATGCCTAAAACTTGCTTAAAGTAGGAAAGAATTTTTTTATTTCTTATAATCGATTGATTCTAAATCAAGATGTGTATCTTGATCTGACATGTAATTATTTGTACATTCGCAGGATCTATTGGGCCAGCTTGTTGCATATCAATTGCCTCATTCACCACGGACTCAACTCTGGCCGTTATTCTGATAATCCTGACTCTTTCTTCCCATGTAGCGTGTCATACTGGGTGGATGGTAAGTACTATAATAATCATCGTAATATATCTTCCTTCTATTCGAGATTATTCTTTGAAGAAAGTACTAGTTAATGTATATGTCCGAAGACACTGCATTTGAGAAACAACTCGGCGAACAAATATATTGATGGCACAGCCGATGGTGTATGCAGTCAGATCTTGCACGTACCCGTTCTTTTATCTACGAGGAGGCATATGTTAATCATAATTGAAGGTTATGTACCATTAGAGTTTGCCTTGCCGTTTTATGTAGATCGATTAGGTCTACCATTCCGGCTAGCCCTGACGCGCTCAGTCTAGAAAATTACTGTCTTCACACTTCCCATTCTCAGAGAAGACGCATGTCCCAATTGAAATGATATTTTTTTATCATAATAATGAATGTTTGCGAATCATGGGCTGTAATGTGTTATTTTATTTTAGATTCGCATCCAATAATATAATTTTCAATATCCTCTTAGGTGAACTATATAGACTTGGCACCGAGATACAGTGGTGCTATGATGGCGTTTGGCAATACTCTTTGCAACTGCATGGTGGTGATCCTCCCGTTCGTTGTATCCAACGTTATCACTGATACGGTAAGTGGAAATATTTAGTAACATCGTAACATCACGCCACTAATCTCCGAAGAGGTAGGCAGAGGAATGTAGAACACTTCCACGTTTCACCAGTTATGTGTACGTTCCACTATGGAATATGTGGTGAGCCTATTGCCATATATCGGGAATACGTGCAGACTCCGAGGAACTACTAGAAAATCTAAATTAGAAAAATTTAGTGGTGCCTGGCTCCGGAATTACAATCAGGACCGCCCGATGGGCAGACGCACTTCCAACCAACACGACCAATGAGGCAGTCAATTAATTATTTCAATACTGATTTAAAGAAAACGAATTGTCATTTCAATACCTCTCTCCTTTGAAATTACAAGGTTTGTAATTTACTGTTATGAATTATTTCCACTTGATCAAAAACGGACGACCAAAGATCAGATTTGGCGTAGAACCAATCAAACCCATTTAAATATAGCGTTCAATCTCCTTAAATTGATTTTTTGCCAACTTTTATCAATGACCATTGGGCGTTTACGCTGTTAAGTTATTTTCCTATCACTAACGATAAGTGTACACCTTGTTGAAAATAGAAGCAACAATTAATTTTCGTGTGGTGTAATTGCAATGAATAAAATTTAAATAAAATCATTCATCAACTCCGCTCGTGCAGCTCAAAATGAGAACCCAATCTATAGTCGTATTAACCCTATTGTCCGTGCACTCGTGTATCGTAGAGGAATATCCAACGCAAGCATTCGGCTTAATTATTCAGCGATCGAATGGACTTCATTTCCCTTGAGGGATCTATTTCCTTTCCAATTTTCCGTCATCCAGTCCAGTCATCGATTATACTCGGATAATGGAAGTATAAGAAATTTAACAGCACAGAACATTATTAGCGAACAGCCATTGTAAATAAATTAATGTATTACAAATCTACTTGGCGCTGGTGTATAAGTGATATCTAGGGGATAGTTTTAATTTTAGAATGAAATTAAAATGTACCGGACATTGAGTAAACATATCCATGGCAGGTTTTGGTATAAATGGAAACTAACTAAATAAAAATCAAATTATGTTATAATTAAAATTGTGTCTAGGCTTAATAGATTCAGTGGAAATCAATATTTACTTGAGGTTTAAAAAGGAAATGTTATTGTGATTCACAGACTGATCCCCTGCAGTGGCGGATCATGTTCCTGCTGACGGCCGGTATGCTGGTATTGGCCAACACGCTGTATGTGTCCTTCATGTCTTCCGATGTCCAGAGTTGGAACGATGGCGACGAGGCGACCAGTACGTACTGAGTATCCACTGTTGATCTATCGTTACTGAAATAGCCCTAAAAACCCATATTGTATTTTAAAATGCGCCCAGTAATTAAGATACGTTTTAAAAATATAGATATTATTTTTGTAGCTTTGTTTTAGCCCAACGCTTATGTATGGAGTAACGAAGATAAATTAAATTTTCTTTTATTAATATGCATGAACTACTATGTTGGTGGTAAACTAAATAATGACCCGCTATTTTGAAAGGTTGCCCGTATCTGTTCTACAGTATATATCTCGTTGCGCTACGCCAATGAGTATTGGTATAGATGCCTTTTAAATGTCAATCTTTCTTTCTGATACTTCTACCTCATGGTTATATGTTAAATGATAGCAACCTGGACCTCCTTCATATGCGTTGATAACGTAACGTAACGTCGCCCTTCTAATCTCCGAATATACGTTAATTCTGTAAAAATAACTATACTTAATGCTGTGTAGGCGTTAACTTAATTCCTTTTTTTGTACATACATACATACATACATATCTTCACGCCAGGTCCCTTGCGGGGTAGGCAGAGAGCACAGAGTGCC
>DWFO01000101.1:0-26930 GCA_018246595.1 Mimoniades nurscia nurscia
TAGATCTTTTTTAGACCAGAACAAGAAAATACTTGTGCTCTCACACAAATATTTATTCTGCGCGGGAATTGAACCCACGACCCCGGAGCAACAGTCAGGTTCACTGACCGCTGCAGCTAACGGGCCAGTCAAAAGGTGTGTAATGGTTATTATTTAAATGTTTATTCTAAATGTAAACCTCGTTTATTCTAACCCGTTTTTGAACTCAGTATTTATCTTGTTTCATGCAGGTTCTCATTTATATAGAGAATAATTCTTTTTATTATTTTCTTGGACAATATGTTCGTAATGCACCAAAGTTCTATTAACATAACCACAAATGTTACGTAACGTACAGAAATTGGCATTTTGCCGAGGAAAGCGCTTGTAGTGTCTACTATAATATACCGGAGTTGTTAACACTAGTACCGCTTACAAAATAAAAAAAAAGATATTTTATGACAATCCTATCAAAATCCATGTCATGGCAGGTGACAGAAATATTATATCAAGTTATCATAAGATATACGCGTAACCATTATTAAATACGACATATTTTGAAGGTATTTTTATAAAATCCCGTATGCCTACTTATGGTAACTGAAGTATCGGTACTACCTATTCTTTACGACCGAAACATCATGTTTCACACTACACTGTAGGTACACTCTACGTATATACATATGTATGTCTTAACATTTTAAAACAAACATACCTTTGGAATTAGTTTACTTCGTGCTAGTTTTAATTCTATGAACTCTAGAAATTTTTATTTAATAAAAAATATGTTTGCGCTACAGGTCATACATTTTTAACATCCTTTTATATCCTACTGTTTCACATTACATTGTATAATTATACGATCAGTAATGTGACTTATGTGTGTAACTTAGTAAGAACATCACTTTTAGATATTTCTATACTTAGATTATAGAGCAGAGATATTATCGTTTACGTCATAATTCTTCGCTTAAACATTAATAATATTCTATTATGTTTTACACATTATAAAAAATGAAACTTGTGGGTAAACAGTAACGTACGAGTAGTAGAACGGACCCCGCGTACCGCTGGCGGAGGGCACGACACAGCGGAGCGGGGGCGGCAGCGGCGCGTGTCCGCCACCTGTCGGCCACCGGGCGCACCCGCCGCCGCCTTATTACCTCGCCACTCTAACCATATTTCAATATCGAATACGAATAATAACAGCGTACCATAGACAGCCGCAGGGAATTTCGAGATTGACTTGCATTGATTTCAATTTCTTAGGGGACTCATGTTGGCGAATATACATATGTATGTATTAAACTTAATTTGCATACGGTTTGTATAATTCACCAGTGTTCTTAAGAAAGCGCCCCTATGTTTATTGTACAACTACAACCTCTCATTTTCTATTCAATATTTCGTCATTCTTCCTTTAGGGAGAGGGAATCTCGAAGCTCACTATACTGATGCTTTCCGGATTGTTAAAAATTCGAATAATTGAGCAACTCCTCCCAAGTTTTAATGAAAACGCCCGAATAGTTAACGTTTCAAATATTAAGCCGATGTTGATTGATGTAAATGTTATCATGAGGCGATACATTTATCATAAGGTTATATTGAAGTTACGATAAGTGCCACGCGTACGCCGTTACGTAATCATTTCCATTAAACGACGAAATGTTTCAATTGTTATAATATTCAATTGTTCTTGTTTTTGTTATGATTCATAATATTATATCGGTCAGTGTCAAATTTTTACAGAACAAGCATTTCGTTACGAAAACGGTGATTGCACTATTATTCTCAAACATATATGAATTGGTGGCGTGATTGTCATTTGTAACAATTCTTCGAAACCCTTACATATGATTGAGTAAACACTATGAACAGAAAGTGTTTTATGCTAATCGCATGGAACAGATAAAAAAAAAACATATTTATCAAGAGTTTCTAGTAAATCTACTGCAAAAGTACTTTTAATGCTGACAATTACCATGTATATTTAAACGACAAACAACAAATCGCAAAACGAACATGTTTTCATAAGTGTTTATATGTCATGAAACGGTAACGTATCAACACAAAATATATTACACATTTTTTCAAAGCAACTCTAATGTTGTGTTTGAAATTCTGATAGCATTACGTCCTTCGTTTACCCTTTGCGGTGCCCGGCGCTTGCAAGCAATGTCCGGCCACATTGACATATACAATAATGCCGCATTATATTTGCCTATGCAGGTACTTACTTATCTGTAAGCTCTGAATAACACCTTGATAGTCATGGGAATATCGGGCTGAGAAAAGTAATAAAACATAAATTTAATAGGATGGAAAAGGAATAGAACTAACCAAGAACTCTAATTTGATGAATAGCTTCTACTGTGAGTAAATACAAGTACATAAGTTTTGCTGTAATAACGAGGGTTTGTTGATATACTTAATACTGATTTATATTTAATAAATTCATGATCATCAAATTGGGGATCGCAAAGCACAGTTTCTTATATCATTTACACTAATACCCATACGCGGCCAGGGCATGTACGAGTAGCTGAGTTAGCGCCGAGTTTGTTCGTCACTTACCACACCCTATATATGTAGTATGGGGAAAGTATTCTTACTTTGCCTCGAAATAGAGTACATTTAATTCTCACCCCCTATTCCATAGTGGTACGTTAACATAACGGGTGAGATATGGAGCGAATACGAGACTCCTTTGCCCACCTCATCGGTGATCACATTACAAATATTTACATAGAGCTATATTTGCAGTTATTTATGCTTTATATGGATTTTCAAATATATGGAGAAATATTGTTTTATATTTTTATTTGCCTAACTATAAGGTACGGGTAATTTAATACAAGCAACATAACTCAGTTCTTGATGGGAGTGCAGATAGTAAATGATCTGCAAAGCTAAACAACGTAGGACATTGTCGGCTTTTGGACACGTGAGCATTAGTGGCAAATATTCGTGTCAGCTACTAACCTTAGAAGAGTACATTAAGTGCTAGTTTTATGGGAAATATAATAATAGCTCTGGACTATTTTTAAGTAGCCCCGAATTCTAAATTAAACAGTAATTTAATAAAATGAAGCTAATATTTTTTCAACTCTTATACTCGTAATTCATACCTGGACGTAATAGGCCCTATTGCTCTAATAAAATAGGAACTCTTTTTCTTTTTTTAGTATGGGGGGGAATCTACAAAAGGTACCTGACATTCTTTTTTTACCTCACTAAAACCCTCTCGGTGGCATTTTTCTGCGCTAAAAGGTCTCCGGGATCTCCCACGGAACGCATCGATGCCCTCCTAGCGCGGCGCCCCTCGGGGCCCTCCATCAGGAAGAAACTTACGTCACGGTCAGATTTGTTTATTCACTGTTGAGATACGATTACATGATGAGTGTAATACAAGAATGTTTATATGAATAACTGAAATGTGGTTATGTTACGTGTGTTTGATACTTTGAACTTGACAGTGGCGCGGACGGCTAATCCTGCGCGGACAGCGCGAGAAATAAATAAGGCTGTGTAGCACTCGTGGGTACTCGTATTGTACTGTGCGGTCGTGTTCTTTTCCTATACCGGTTCCGACAGATACGCTTTGTAGTCCTTTTCAATCCTTCGACGATAAGGTCTTTTCAAATAGCATTAAGGAGCTATTAAGGTTGTGTATATTGAATATGCATTTAATAATTTCATTATTATTGCTTCACGATACATTTATAAATTGTACTACTAATATGTTTGCGTCATTGGTCATTTTGGTTGCAAGCGCTGCTACCGATTGTGAGGTCCTGAGTTCAATTCACGGTTGGAGAACTATTCAATTTTTCTAATCATGATTTTCTGCTAGTGACTCCGAGTCCGGACATGTGGTTTGTGTATGGCAATAGGCTCATCACCTTTTCTACAGTGGGATCTAAACGTAACTGGTGAAACGTGGGTTATTCTACGCTCCTTTGCTACCTCTTCGGGGATTGCAGGCGTGATGTTACGTACTATTAATATTAATTATCATCGTGACTAGATGAAGATGCTAAATTGTAAGTAGATTTATAAGTTTGAAATGATCAACTTGTGTTGTTAACCACTGTGGATGAGAAAAGGCCCGCTAACTGCAAAAAAATATTTTGTAAGAACTACCAATGAATCACTCGATACCGGTATCGAATATACGTGATACCAGTAATGCTGTAGCTATATTATTATAGTTTAGGGGCTGTAGGGATGCAACCTAACCGTACGCTACCCTTCGTCTTTACCCTTACCCTTGCAGTCGAAAACGAAATTAGTTATATACTTATACATATTATACGTAAGCATAATAATGAGTCTTTCGCTATATATAATCACTACATGAAACTAGAAATAAGGCTTATTTTATGGCATCATGGCACCTTAACTACAAATGTATTATTTCAATTGATTCAGCGTGCACATTAAATAAAGCACACACCTAAATATTGAAAGCTCAGCGAACTCCATTTCTCGTTATGTACTATCCAAAGAACTAAGGAAAAATGTGGAATGTAAAATATTCCAGGGCAATACAACTGTAAAAGAATCGACGTCGGCAAATATGTATTACACCTACTAAGCCGACTTAGCAACTTTTCAGACTAAGACGCTTCTCCACTACACAAAGTAAAGTGAGAGCCTAGTAGTTTAAATTTCAGTCCAGGCATCTGAGGCTGGGATCTGAGATCACTTTTAAGATTAAATATTTTACGTCATAACTGTGAAAGTAAATATTGAGGTGACACGCACACGCCTTACGAATTTTTTCATAATATTCTCTAACGTGTTTGAAGTCTGCCTACCCGCATTTAGCAACTCATTATTCTGAGACGGGAGATACATATATACAATATATACAATAGATATATATATATACATATATACAATATATACAATAGATCGATAAAACAATTAATGATGATAAAATGTGTATAGGTCCCTGGTTATATAGGTAGTCATGTAACACAAACAAAATTGTATTACAGTCAAAATTAACAGTATCCTAAGACACCGTGGATTAAATGTTTACGGCGAATCGTCCAAGAAAATGCGAAGGTTTAATTATGTGAAAAATCGCACTGTCGATAAATCCAATTGTTCGCGTGTACACATCACGGCATACAAAAGTAAAATAGCATGAAACAGCAATACGCCATAAAATGAAATCAAAAGTTCGTGGAAAAAGAATGCTGACCTTGAACTCGTCCAAGTATTGCGTTTCATTTAGCAAATGCCCAATGTAAGCGAGATATCGTTTCATGAAAGACACTCCTAAGAACTCGACTGTATTATATTTTAAATGGACTCCGCTGTCTCTATTTGTCTGGCTCGGTTAATGTAGGCTAATCATAAAAGCCCTTGGCTATTCTGTTTTCTTTTCATTTGCAGAAACATCATCTCAAATATGTTATATACAAATGACTTATATATTATATACTCAAATATTTTGTAACTTTGCAGTGTTGTAGGTATAATAACCGATTTTAGAGTTGAGTAAAATGAAAATGAAAAATATGTATCTGTTTTATATAAACAATGTAAGAATTTGATTAATCATAAATATCCATTACATAATATAAGATTTTTTCATTATATAGAAGATGTTTCGATTCTTAACTGATCGAACGTAATTTACAAATCTTAAGTAAGATTACGTAACACTCCATGTCCAGAAACAAATATGATTTTAATGCGGAGCAAAGACGGCCTAATTGTAGGCGGTGGGCTTGGTGGGTGTTTCTTGGTATCGTAAGTGTTTAACGTGGGATCGATACACTCAGTTTTGGTCAACACGTGGTCTGGTCGCCCAGCAACGCGCGTGTGACGTAACTAAATCGTAAACGCACCCTACTGTGGGGCCGAATGCGACCAGGTATGTACGAATGCGAGTGCATTTATTATTTAAATGAATACGTGGCTTAAATATTCAAATATTTATGAAGGCGTACTTTTCTATTATTCAACCTGATGGTGTAATTTTGACATGGAATGTTCGTCACCCGTAGGTATTTGTTATTCTATGTACATATGACATAAGCTGCGTTAGTAAATTGCACATCGCTTCTAAGTGAAATGTGTTAAGGTTTCTGACAGATGACTCAATATAACTGGGCATCGTTAATATTATTTAAGTATCAAATTGAATAATCAATAAAAAAATTAACGAAATAAAAAACAACAACAAATCTCATATAAGTTTATAAAGCACTTACAGAGAAATTCCTAAACAATTATAAGTTATTTGTTATAGAATGAGCAGTTCTGAAACGAGGTCAAAATATGTAGAATTCGTAGGAACGCCGCATTGCGCTTGATGCGACACCTGCAGCACTAGCTCCACTCCAAGGAGTTACATCTTAAGCATATCTTGTTCCTTCGTGGTTCCCTTTACACTTTTGTTTCATTCAGCTTTTATCCATTTACTTTACAATTTCTAGCTCAGTGTTAGATAGTTTACGTAGCTTAAGATATGATATAATTCTATGCCATCTTCAGGTTATCATCACTCTGTTTCAGTTCACTGCTGTTTATGGTACAACGCTGCACCCCAAATAGGGGTTTTTGTCCATAATCCCTACACTGGGTTTGGGGGCGCGTTTCTCGCACTGCCTTCGCCTGTCAGCGGTCAGGGCATTTAGCTCTCCCTTGGTAAGGCGCCATACCCCGTAAACCCGCATAAACGTGAGATTACCTTCTTAAGATGCTTGATCTAAGATCTTGAAATTCATCACATTTTATAAATCGTTTAATTTAATAACATATTACTTACAATAGTATTAATTAAATAATAAAACATTTAAAATTATACTAAGAAGATAAAAGTGTAGTCGAAATCTTTCGATAAGTCTGCGAAATTACAAAACAAAAGTTAAATGTCTAACTCTACTTTTATGTTAATTAAAAATGCACACGAAACGCGGGTACCTATTACAATAAATATTAAGCGTGTAGTCGTTAATCATAGTAAAGCACATTCTTGATATAGAATTTCAAATCAGATTTCGTTACTAACGGACGCAAGAAAAATGTATTATTCACAATTCTTATTGAGTTCCATGAAAAATTCAATTAGAGAGTCACTAAACTTTTAAATTTGTAAATGAATATTATTATATTCACTCAACTCATAAATAGTTACATTCACTTAAATTTATCTGCGGTAACATTAACAAACGATTGGTTGAATGAAAACATGTCCTGGGGACGGGTCTGAATCAATTTGTATATTGCCTGAATAACTGAGCAGTAGTTTTCCTTTATTTCGAAAATCAGTTAAGATGTGTTACTAGATGTTGTATTACGTGGTACGGTTATTATCATTATTAAATCTTGTATAACTAGATAATCTCACACAGATCTGTTCTCAGGATGCGAGTTGGCAAACTTCGGACACCTTAGATAACATCTTATAAGATTATAAGTCATGCATATTTCCTCACGATGTTTATTGGCCCTTCACGAATATTATTTACTCTTTAATTAGCACATCATTTGATGAAGAAAGAGTTAAGAGTTTTGTTGTTGCAATGTATTCAGCCCAATTTTAAATTACTATGGACTGTCACAAAAGCTGAAGTACTCGTACTTACGTTTAGTTTTAAAAATGCTTGATACACTTCATTGCTAACATTAACACCGCATCTTTTCATTCATTAATTCATTTAACTGTCATCAGGGGATAGTATTTAATTGTAAATCAAAAAATCCACGTCGTTTAAATAAAAAAACTTCCACTGTCCCGTTATTAATACCGGCTTTTTCTAACTTAGATTTTCTAGTAGTGGCTCAGAGTCTGCATATCTGCCCGGTATATGGAAATAGGTTGACCACCTATTCCAGAGGAGGACGGACGTAAACGTAATTGGTGAAATGTGGACGTGTACTATACTCCTCACCCTAACTCCTGGGGGATTACAGCCGCGATGTTACGTGTTACGTTACAAATACCGATTACACTACAAAATACTAACCCCAAAATATTTTTATCTAAGCAACGGTTTAAGTTCGTGACACAACGCTATTTATCTAAAAGCGCAACCTTTTCAGAAAGCATGTCTTATAATAACTAGCACGCAACAAACTAACCTAACCTAACCTAACCTAGGAAATATATTCCAGGAATGATAGTTATTTTGCACTTTGGTTTTTAAATTAATAATAATAGTTATTTCGATAATCAATTCATTTATTTATATTGGAGTCATTTATATAATGTCGAAAATTATTTAATTGATGAATATACATTAATGGATGGATACTTAATGTGTATTTAAAATTAACAAGATGATAAGCTATCCTTTTGCTCATCCGTCTTTATTCGGTCTAAATTGAAAAGGAAACAACAGCTTACATTGTTTTTATGTAGCAGCAAGCAGCACTCACGAGAGGCCCCTGTAGTCTGCGTTCGTAACTACATACATATATTGAATTGTTAGTCCAGCTCATTTCGTTATTAAGAAAAGGAATATTAGCTATATAGTATTAATTAACAACGGCACTTCTGTAGTTACTTGCTACATGTCCTATTCTGAATTATTATAAACCGCCATCCTGCAGTCCAAGTTTCACGGCTTTTATATTGTAGGTAACAGTTTGCTCTAAAGTAAAGAAATAAGTCAATGGTACAATTTATTTTACTAAGCACAGTATAACTTCCGTTCGCCGAAATTGGGCTACAGTGTCGTAAATAATTAACGACGGAACAACGAGGTACAACGGAACGTGCTACGCAGACGTATGCGTGTGGTTGTGGCACGTGATTATAACTCGTAAGCAAGTTAGAATGTCTGTGACTTCTCTTACAGAGCTATACAAAAACCTTTTATTATCGCCTCAAAACATAAAAACTTTCTAAATTGTCTAACGCAATATTTTGTTCCGTAAAGGTACTGAACAGTGAAACGTAACTTTGACTAAATATTGTTTTTGTCCCTAGAATAATTTGTCTCATACACGACTGTGATGAAAAGTACTATGTATATTCAAATATTAGATAGTAACAATGTACACGGTTTTGTCCTGCGCAAAACCAACGCTGCACCCCATTTGACCGTGGATCAGTTGACGCAAAACAATCCAAAGTTCGGTATGAAAGTTCTGGTTGCCTATCATAATGTGTACTTGATGTATCGCACAGAACGAACACCACACTTATACTAAATGGACTATCTACTATTACTGTTACTAGAGTTCTAGTCCCGTTGCAGTAATCTTATGCATCTTATGAATAGCCTATAGCAGTCTATATTAACCCAACAAAACTTACTGATAGTGAAAGAACTATTCCTGCATTCATATTTGAGGACGATTGCAAAATTTCAGTATCTTGAAACTAGTGTTTTAAAAGACCTATTCTTACAGTTTTATTTGAGGACGATTGCAAATATTAATCTCTTGAAACGAATGCCTTCTGGTTTAATACTTAATCTGATCTTTAATGATTACTTAATCTGATTGAAATTAAAATGTATATTTATTCGATACGAAAAATTGTTATTATTTAATATTAATTGTCGAATTGTCGTATCTTGATATCCATACTGATAATATGGTTTATAAAACCGTAACAAGTACTGTGGGTCATTTGCAGTTATTAAATGCAATTTAGTTGATATCACATCTTTATACGAAAGTTTACATTACATACATTACATTACATATTTATCTTACATATGTAACGGCTATATCCACAGAAGATACTTCAAAGCACCCCTACATCTAACTAAAGGTTTGAGCTAATGATAAATGTAATAAAAAACTATTCAGAATGATAACGTAACAAAGCAAGCGCGTCATCGTTCTAAGGCTTCTTATGTCTCTTTTAAGCGTACGCAAGCCTGGATGGCCATTGGTTAAGTCAGTAGGAAATGGTATTAAAGCTGGATAATAACCGCGCAAACTATATCATGTATAATTATGCTATGTGTTGTCATGACATGACATCAGTCTTGGATAATCTTTACCAATGGTGATTTAATCTACTTATATACTTATACTCTTCTATAATATTAATCAAAATTTTAAATTTACTAAGAGGTTAATTGCTGATCTGTTTATTCTGTACTGTAATTACATAAAATATGAAAATTAGTTTGTTTTTTACAAAAATTAACAGTATCTGTACGTTTGTATCTGTATCTTATAATGGCTAAAAACGTTAACTACACGCGTGTAATCCCCGAAGAGGTAAGCAGTGGAGTGTAGTACGTACACTCCCACGTTTTACCAGTTAAATTTACGCTCACTATGGAATAGGTGGTGAGCCTATAGTACCTAATACACCAGGCACATTTCCAGACGCCGAACGCGTACTAGAAATTCTAAATTAGCAAAATCTGATAGTGTAAGGGCTAATAATTCGTAAATTAATACTCAAAAGTTCAGGTACCCATATCATGCTCTGTCACAATGAATGGAGCCAGTGCTTGTTTTATTTTTGTTAAATTGTTCTCGTTCGCCTCCAAGGTTCTTAATAACGGACAATACCGTCTGGAGTCTTTACACCGTCAAATATCAATTTAAAAGCATTTTTATGTAAGGGGATGAAAGAATGGGGCAGTTTATCAAACTTGGGGGAACGAAAAGACTTAGGTACAATATGCAATTTCACTACCGTGTTACAAACATACGTTATTGTGGCACATACTCGATGCTTCCATTAGACTAATAATTACAGTGAGTACTATGATAACATTACACTATCTGTGAGGCCAATATTTTTAGCATAGCAACAAGTATTTATTTAAAATAGTTACTTATAAAATTTAAGTAACTAAATTAAATTAATTAAATTAAATTATTTTAAGTAAGTAATTTAAGTAATTAAATTTTTTTAACTTATAAAATTTAATATGGAACAGATAACGTATTCGACATCGGCAATAACCGCACCGTATTATTTATCTAATAACTTACCATTTTACTATTCCTTAGTGTATGTTTATGCTACTCGTATTTAACAAGCAAACATTAGACGTGGCAAGTGAATATTAAGTTATAAGGTAAACTCATGAATAAGAATTCATTTAATGTATTACATAACCTAATGTATGAAACACAATCATGTCACATAAAAGAAAAAAAAAGTGTCGACGTGAAAAGTCACTGATTTAATGTTCGTCCGTAGCTCCTTTTAAATATAGCTGCAATGATCCTAGACGTGGATCGCGGGCGTGGGGGTGGCGGCACGCAAACCCGATACCTATCCACGATATTTCAATATTATACAGTCGGGCGTTGAACTCCAAGTATTTTACTTTCGTCAAAGTTTGCATAACGCAGCGTTTTCAATGTAATCGAAATCTTCATACATACTACAGAGTTAGACACCCTGGAGCTATCTGTTGGACAAAATAAAAACGAGCTCGCAGTATAAAGTACATCCACTATAATATATACTGTTAAGTGAGTAGATACATATATGTATTTACACAGCACGGATTGGATAACGTAATGTAAAATAAGCAAAGCTTATTTAAATTTTTCTTAATTTATTTAGCACTAAGATGTATTGAAGTAATAAAATATAATAAACAAAATTGTTTACAGTTACTTCTTGTAATGTTTCTAATTTACAAGTGATTGAAAACTATATTATGTTATGAGTGACTACGATATTTTCGAAATCAAGAAACGTGCAATTTATGAATTTATTCTCAAGTACTTCTTTATCCCGTAGAGGCTTGAGTATTAGCGCCACTCATTGTGTACCAAATGGCATTTATCTTATCGCATAAATCTATTTAAAGAGAATAATCCAATATTAGATAGTGAGATCTTGCCGTGCTGTTGACATAAGTGTTGCTAGCTTACGATATATTTGACAATGGGATTTCTTGTTAAAAAATAAGTGCACTGTTTCTATAGTTAGTGATATCATGAAAAGTTTTTAGTACTTATTTTCCGTTGGAACAATTTTATTCAGAACCAACAAATTGACCTCATATGAATATTAACAATAAAATACTTAACAGTGACGATATACGATACTGAGATTAAGTCAAATACGTTTATTTTATATACGTTCTATATTAAAACTGTAACGGACCGGTGTCTGTGCATAGAGATATTTTTGAAAAACTACGAAGTATTACAGGTCGTACTGACTGCATCCTTGGTCTCGTGACTGTGTTATTGTACGTTACGTTTACGTTCCACTATGGAATAGGTGGTGAGTCTATGGCTATTTACTGAGAACATGTCCAAACTCCGAGCTATTACTAGAGCCCGATCCGGTATTTCAACCCGGGATCTCTAGATCGGTAGTTGCACTTGCGACAAACACGACGAACGGGACAGTTTGTCTTATTACTCGTATCTAACTGATATATGAACTGTGCACGTGTTAAAATGTAGATAGTACATGTAATAGCAAGTGGTGATTTCCTGTCTCGATCTTCTAACCATGAGAAATACCTATCCGTTGACTTTAATATTTTTTCTAGGTAAATATTTCCCCAGAACGCTTTCGTCGTGGGAATACGCTGTCAAAGGTTGTTGAAACAAATAAATGCAAACAATATAGGCTCGTCTAAAACCCGTACTTGCACTGTCTAACGCACTATCGATAGATATGACCGGCTAGTCTTATTATGGTAACACATTTCTAAGTCTGTAGACATTCACATAACGAATTATAATTAAGTTTTATCTAACTTTTGGGATTCGATCCCCGGGTAGGGCAGAGTATCATTAGATTTTCTTCTTGAAATCTCCAGAAGTAGCTCGGAATCTGGATTTATGCCTGGAATACGGCAACAGGCTCACCCTTATGATGGAATTTATAATGTAATTGGTGAATCGTGGTGACATACTACATTCCTCTGTCGGATCTGTCTATCCCTTCGGGGCAATACATACGCATTTGTTACAATATAACTAAAAAATGTTACGATATAACTTACAGGAAAATTCATATGATCAAACAGTGTTCGCTAAACTAAATAGGTACATACATAGGTACTGCTTCATGTAGCTGTTTCGAGAAAAAATATATTAAATAACGAGAATAATGAAATTTTCCGTTACCTTCGGATACCGTGATCGTATCGTAATTTTTATACGACACACGTTATAAAGCTCAACAATAAAAATGAAATGCGACAAAGCACAGCTTACGTAAGATCAGGAAACGTGCGCACGGAAGGGTTATACTTGTTAAACTACCTAAATCATTAAGTAGAATGGTAGATACTCTTTAAACTGCGATAATGATGCGATGTGTAACGTAATATTTTTCCGTAAGCCGCACTACTTTCAGATTGTAGAAAATATTTCTCGACGTGCGTAACTAACGATGTGGTGTTTATGAAATGAAATAGTGACAGAATGGTCGCCTAGCGAAATGTATCACTATTATATTTGGAATAAAGTGGTCACTACGCACGTGTAAAACGACTATTCAACCAAAAAATCAAGGTGGGAAATTCGCCAAAGCTCAGACCGCTGTTCAACATCGCCACTTGCAGGTGAGGTTGGCTCCGTGCCAGTATCGTAAGACATTTTAATATTATGTCAACTGATGAATTTAACATTCACAATTCTCATAGCATTTAAGAGTACGTAGTATTTTAATTTGGTGTACAATATACGGCCTCCTTCCGAACGCTTTTCATGTTTAAGCTTACCATCACCGTAAGGAATAATAAACTAACAGGATTTCCTCTAGTATAAATATCTATGTAGTACGTTATTAATGGTTTCTGGAAAAATTGTACGATATTAATGTGAAAATATTCACAAAACGCCCGAGATTTATAGTGCAACACGCGGTCTCTTCACGTTGAGGCTGCCAAAAGTCGCTGCATATTACACTAGATAATAATCTGTTATGTGATGTATTGTACACTCTGTTTATTACGCTCAAAATTCTGTGCTTTAAAATAAACTTGACAATAATTGCAAAAGTAATAATAATGACACTGGTCTAGGTACATAGTGTTATTTATTCGGTGTTTGATATTACGGCCTTTAATGATAAATGGATAAATATTAAAATTAAAATATGAAAAAATAAATACCGTATTACCATAATTTTGTCAACGTTAAGCATGAGCGATTAATAGAGTATAATAAAAATTAAGGACAAGAGTTTAATATATTACGTAATATGAGGTTATGCAACGCAATATTCTAGTGTATGTCTACTATTTATTAATATTGTATAATTGGTATGAATAGTAGTTCGGGTTGTATACGAATTGTAAATGATTTCATCCTGGTTTTAAAAACTCGGCAAAATTAACGTGACTAAGTTTTTTTAATGAATAAAACGGTAACATTAAATACCGTTGGAATAATTTTATTTTGAAGTAATACTAATATAATTATAATATCGCAAATAAAATTTAATTTGATCATTGATAAACACGAAATAACGTTAAGGATCAAGAAGTTAACCAATCGAATTTGAAGATATTACGAATGATCGGCATTTCCTTGTAGGGGGTAGTAATAGAAGCAGTAGTGCCACGGCTCGGATATCAAACTGGAACAATCTATAGGGGAGGAAGAGGCTGTCATTTGTCAACCTAAATAGGCTTGCGACCCGTTGGATTTACATTCAGGATAAGTTGCATATTTCAATTTTTTCTCTTTAAAAAAAGATTTTCAAAACTTTTTCTCGGAATATAATTTCAGACCTCTGCTGCTAAATGTTAGCGCGTTGATGTCTTTTGAAAGGGTCAAGATTATACATTAATAAAATAAGTAAAGCAATAATTGTAATCCTAAATAATGTCTAAGACCAAATCGACCCAACAAACATTAGCAATGTGATCAAAATTTGTTCAAATATAAAAATCTAAAACGTACATGTTCCTATACGTTGGAGTAATAAATTACACAATTACGATGTACTTAATGATCAATATATTAATAGTATTTGTGCTAAAAAGCACAGTTTACATGAGTATAATATGATGAAGCGACTGAGTTGTAAATCTAAGTCAATAAATATCAGGCGTTTATGCGATATCGTGATAAGATATGCTCATTCAAAAAACGGTACCTCGGCTCAGACACCTTATTGATACTGCATGTAAATGTGTAACTGCTACTACAAATTATTGCAATCCATCAATATTACAAAAAACACAAAATATTTTGCGTCTCATGTCTCAGGTAAATTCGTGTAGAGCTCAAACGAAGTTATATGTACTTTGAGTCGTTGGTACTGGCTGCAAGATACACTGCAAGGAGTATATTAAATTTTTTTTTTAATTTCGAATACCCACGTGTACTTACACAGGTATTACTATGCATTCTTGCACTTAATCCAACATCCTCGCGGCGTAGTGGCGTGATGATTATCAATATTTACGCAGATGTGTCATTTTAGTCGCCGCCGTATGACGTAATATACAGTAAGGTTTATTTAACCGCCAATAGCCGCTGCAAGGACGCTCGAAGCCTACGGTGTCCGTTAGCGACAACCCCAAATTAAATTGAATGCACTAACACATGTATAGTAAGGATGACCAGTGCTTGACATTATTAAAAAAATGTTATGTCAATTACTAAACACAAAATTATACACGTATCATTTTACTACATTTTTTCATTATCATTATTCCACCATCCAAAGATTTTAACACTTTTCTTCTCGATATAAATATATTGATAGAACCACTTCTCATTCACAAGTTCATAGCTAAAAGTGCAATGACTTATGGTCACCTTAAAAATATACATATTAATTAAAATCCCAGGAATTTTAATAAGCTCCGATCTTACAAAATTTTAGGAGCGAGTAATTTTGAAAATTACCTATATTTAACAAATAGGAATTTAGTTCTTGTCAATTACTCGTATTTAATTGTAGGAATATTTAAATGCTTTTTTTTAATTAAAAAATATTATGCTAAAGGGGCACACCCTGAGGGGATTACTATCACATACCTATCTTGTAAAATCCACGAGAAACATGTACGTACGTTTGAAATCGTAAGAGTAAAGTTGAGTGTTCGAAACGTAACCAGTCAGCTGATCGAAGTTAGTAGTAAAATTATGATCTCTAACGAAGAGGTAAATTTTAGTACTTTACTTACCGGCCGCGTTTGACAGCCACCACCAGCACCAGCATGCGGCCATGAGCGCCCGAGCGCCGGCCATGTCAGCGACAGCGCATCACACGCGCGCTCTCGCCGGCCGCCCCGGCGGACTGAACGGTAGAACGAGCCGCCCCGCGCGATCGATGCTCGCGCGCGCCGCACGCACCCTCGAACCGTGTCCCCTCCGCCGCTCTACCCTGCGCACCCCTCCCCGACATTTTCTCGAGTTTTCACAGAGAGCGCGCGCGCTGCTTGCCCTCCTTCCCGCCGGATCGCTGACCGCCCCTAATTGATTGGTCCCGTTCATTTGCCGAATACGTTTTAGGTCAGCAGCGCCGCAGAGCCTTTGCGCAATGTTTATCTATTTGGTGGTGAACTTTCTCTCACAGTACTTTTGCGTAAAGCGTCATGTATACTATTCTTCAAATAATCACTGTTAATTCAATACAATTCTTTCAATTGTTTCTTAAAACAAAAATAATAAAAGATCTCTGGTGTCTAGCAAGACTCGTTATTTAAACGTGTTCCGGACACGTTTAAATAACGAATAAATTAATATTTTACTACGAGCTTACACATGCAGAACTTTTCTTTCTTATATTGGGCAGGGTAGTTGATAAATAATAAAGGAAAATAAAAAAAAACTAATTATTTTAATCGACACGAGCCTTCTATAGTATCAATCAAATAGTTCATAATAAATTTTACATCACTAAAGCGTAACAATATAATGTATCTAAGACAATATGTTTGGAACGTTTTGTTATCCATAAGAAAATAACTGGCATCCAACTTGGCATCCAATTGTCAATAAAACTCCAGTAAAAATACAAATTATGCAACGAAGAAAATTGTACTCATAAAATTATTTAAATCGACCTCTTTTACAAGAGCAACTGACATGTTTTGTGATGTGTCCATTGTTATGGATTTAACGACACAGACTTTGTTGTATTTAAATTACTTAACTTATAGAATACATATTTTATTAATCAATACTCTATGCAAGAATAGAAATGGATCAACCTATTAAAAACATATTTCGCTGTCAAGTCAAGTTGCAGACAAGTCGCACTGCAAAAGTTTTGCAGTTGACCATTTAAAATTAAAAACAATTTTTATAGGGTAAGGTTAACATACTACTCGATTAGTTTCCCAAAACAAAAAAATATTGGGTGGTGCATGAGCATTTTAAAATTAATATTATGACAAATGCAATCGAGAAATGAAAATAACAAAGGAAATAAAAAAACAATAGTTTTATTGATATTTATCATTTACATGGGATTGTAAACTATGGGACTCCCTTCAAATAAATTGTGCATTGAGGGCTTAAACGGCACTGTCTCATAGGAGCAGCAGGTTTAGTGGATCTACCCATATTCAGGCAAATTAGTGTACTTCAGATTCACATAAAATCAAAAATAAACAATAATTTTAACGAAACAAAAACTCGACTTCATAAAGAAACAAATTAAAATGCACTAAAAACTAAAAAAATAATTCGTCAAAGTCAATCAAATTATTACAATAATATAATGTAGGTATAATTATTGTTATTTTTGGAGTCGCCAAAGTAGGTAAATTAAAAGTTAATTTGTTAATGGGTGTATATTGGGTTTGATGGTCTGTCACAGTAGATACTCACAATATATTGTGGTTCGTATAAAAGTTGTAATGATTCCTTGGCTGACGCCGACTATAAAGTACATACAGCGAAAGGCTGCAGGCAGAAGCTGAGTGCGAAAGCCAAGGACGACGCGATGGCACCCTTTGGGGTAAGCATACGTATGTCCAGCAGTAGACTGAGATAGGCCGATGATGATATTTAATACAAATCTGAACAAAATTAACGGAATAAATTGCTATGTTTCATAACAAGCTGATCCGATGACCAATGCTTATAATTATTTTAAATTAACTGAATTTCTAAACCATTTATGTTGTTATATTATAAATCTATAGAAGTTTCAATAATTATATAGGTAGTGTTTAAAGGTAAAACATAGAAGAATCTTACATGATCTCTAATTTATAACCATTGAGCATTTGGCGGTTACGATATTGTGTTATGATGTGTTACCAGTGTTACTTTGCTATTACATATGGTAATTTATACATAGAATAGCAAATTGACAAATTATAACATGTCTGTATTTTGTTGAAGGGGTAAGTAGAAGATTGTAATTAACCAGGGAATAGCTAAAGCAATGTTGCCAATTTACGCTTAAAATTTTGCCCCATATAATTTTAGTGAATTCAGGTAAAATTATCTGAATTTTAGTTGATGGCCTCACTTCTGAGTATTTGCATTAACTAAATAAAAATGTTTTCCCCGTCGAGATAGGCAGGGTATAATACACTTCTACACTGGGAATGAACAATAAGTAGATTATATTATAATATACGTTACGCTCATTGACCAAAAGCTAGACAACAAAGTTGTGGAATTTTTGTAAAAATATCTGATATTAATAATGGCTAAACTCGTCATTTATTGTGGATTAATGCAATTATGCCCTAAGATCAAAAACAATTGCTTTAATTAATGCCAATTAGATACTGTAAAAAATTTATGATCAAAAATAAAAAATATTCTGTCTTGACTACTTATTAAATTCTAGCCAAAACCAAATTACCAAAACAATGCTGACGTTTGACAGTTTGACATATTATAGGTATTTATTATTTTAGTTCAAAAGAGTCAAAACATAAAATGTAATTAACTAAAAACTTACATTACATAGATATTTACAAATAATTGGTGAATTAACTTGTGTTACTAACAAGTGGTTGAAAAGAAGAAATGACATATTTGAAATCAAATTGAAAATTCATAGTAATAGTTTTTATTAAGGAAATGAAACCTAAACGTGGATATTATGATGTATTTGTGCAAGCATGTGCCCGGTACCCATCAAACGTCGCTGTGCGGTATTATGAGAACGGGAGATACAACTATTATACGTATTCTGAATTGTATGGCGTTTGCGAATACATATCCCAAAACCTCCAGCAACTGACATGTAATAAAAACATAATTGGACTAGTATCTGAAAGAAATATAATTATTCCGTGTGTAATGGCCGCGTAAGTTCTGAATTCACATTTTTCTTTAAATAAAACTTTGCACTTTCCATATTTTGTGTGTTATATACAGCCTCTTTATTTGGACAGTCATGTTTGTGGTACATCAATCTACAACTACATATTTGTCATTAATAGATTGGCTATAGATTTCCATTGCACTGTGGTCTATACTTTACTATACAGCTAATCCTTTGAAACATATAATTGACTATCCCAGAATAAGCAGTTTTGTCACTATCGGTACCTCACCTTCATTGTATAACATCTGTTGTCATGAACCTGTATGTCTAGGCTTACACAAGTCCAAGAGCACAATCCAATGCTTACTGAAGTAAATAGCATAGTTTATGGATAGTTGTGATCTATAATGGTACAATCTTTAGTAGTACTCTGTGCTGGGATATAGGGTGTTGTAAGAGGTAATGAAGTCCGGCTCTGGCATATCCTGGTATGGCGTAACCTGCCTAGCACAGCTAAATGCCCTGGTTGTCTATGCGTAGCAGCGTAGGTGGTGTGGAAGCTATGCTCTGTGATGCCTAACCTGCATGCCCAGCATGGGGATTATGCACATAAGCACTCAGGAGTGGCATATGTTCAACAATGGATCGCGATAGGCTGATGATGATGATGATGATAGTAATCCAAATTATTATCCCCTTACACATGTAGAAGAAAACAACCCCACTGGTTGCCATATACCACTATCTTAAGAAGCAACCTTCAAAACAAAAAGTAGGCTACAAAATGGTAAGTTTGTCTTTATTTAAATAAATTATTATCAACATTTTAATTTATCTTTAATTATATAACTGAAGTAAATAAACCTATTGGTGCTTGATAAGCCTACTGGCTTTGCACTGTCCTGCACCAACTACACTGCTGCCTATATGCGGGCAAGGCATTTAGCTTTGGTTAGGTAGACCAGACCACATCACAATTTGATTTTGTTGGCTTTTATACACTCTTACAAGACCCTATATCCTGGCAGTAGCTTGGGGAATGTATTCTTACTCCGCCCAGACAGACAATGGTTTGCTGTGTTAAGGAATAATGTTAACGTTCATAGAAATATGTAGCTTTAATTATTAGGATAATTTTATATTTGGTAGATATTAAGGGAATTATATAATAATATTTTTTTATATAATACCATTGAATTTTTCTTAAAAAAAACAGTATATTTTATAATACCTTACAATTCAAACATTATTCTGTAGTAGGGATCACTTTCCATATCTTATACATATATGCCTTTCTTGCACCTTTTATAGTAATTTATGTTATGATTATCCACTGTTACACTAATTACCAATCACAATTTCTTTCAGAACTCACAAATGTTCTACTACTTTCATGTTTCTTGATCCATCCCGAGACATGGAACATATTTTTAAAAACATTAAATTTGATGTTGTTATCACTGTAAACAAACCGGAAAATAGTTCACGATTAGAATTACTTAATAAGAAACCAGAGAAGTCTGTAACAGTTTTTAATTTAGTAGTGAACTTTTACTACATGGGCTCTTTCTGTGGTCAAAGAAATAATAAATTTATTTCCGAGCTTTCTTATATAGCTATGACATCAGGAAGCACAGGAGAACCAAAACATATTCAGATACCCATACAATGCCTCCAACCTAACATAGATGATTTGACTAAAATGTTTAATATGTCTGATAAGGACATTATATATTTTTCAACTCCACTTACTTTTGACCCATCAATGGTTGAGATTTTACTTGCTTGTACAAATGGTGCATCATTGCTCATAGCTCCTGAGAAAGTTGACAATTTATTCCCAGATGATGGACAAAATTCTGTAATACTTTGGCAGACAACACCATCAAAATTCTTTCAACACACAAGTGAAGATATAAAGAATAAAATTCTAAGTGCAAATTCTACACTAAGAATTTTGGCTCTAGGTGGAGAGCCTCTATATGGGGTAAAAAGATTAAAAATGTTAAAAGATTGCAACAACAAAAGTAAAATTTTCACACTATATGGTGTTACTGAGATGTCCTGTTGGGCTTGTGTTGCAGAATTGGATTTTAATCAGATTTTTACTGATAGGGAAATACCCCTTGGAGACTGCCTATCTGAAACACAAATGATTATAGAACCAACAGATAAAAGTGAAAATACTGGAAAAATTATACTAGGTGAGTAATATCTGGAAGGGACATTGATGTATATATATTTGGATCATTTGACATTTTCAACATAATAATTATTCATTGATTACAGTAAGCAAAACAAGAAAATGTATTATACTGGATAAATCAAATGTTAATGAAGAACAAAACTCACTGAAGTTTTTGGATACAGGGGATTATGCTGAAAAGATAAATGGAACTATTTATTATAGAGGTCGTAAAGATGACACCATAAAAAGATTTGGCCACAAAGTTAATTTGCAATTAATCGAAACAACTATCATGCAATGTCCTAGGATAAAATCATGCTCATGTATTTGGCTCCCAAAGCCCATGTTACTAGTTGTATATTATTCATCAGAAACATTCAGCAGTCAAGAATTATTAGATTTTTTAAAATGCAAACTTGATGATAAGCATTGGCCAGATAAAATAATACATGTAGATACTCTACCAACAAATCCACATGGAAAGCTATCTAAACAAATTCTGTGCCAAATGTATGAAAAGATTTTATCAACTACACAAGCATTGGATACTTTTAGAGAAAGCTTCTTAATTGAGTTGAAAGCATTACTACATAGAGACTTTAGATATCAAGATATAAAAGATAAAGATTTTTTTTCGATTGGTGGCTCATCTTTTATTGCAATTTCACTGTGTAATAAATTGTCCTTGACATTTCCTCAATTAGCAAAACCTCTGTTGTCAAAATTGCTATCACAGAATAATACTATCAAAGACATTCTTCAGTTTTCTCTGACAGATTTAGATGGGACTGAAAAACCTAGGAAGAGAGTTAAAAGAGCAAGATCCAATACAGATAGGTCTCCGTCGCTTTCTAAATCTTACAGAAAAAGATCTATTAGTCCTAACAGCTTAGTGGAGTTTGCAGTAGTTTGGTGCTATAATACTGGAAAGTGTGTAGACGCATCTCCAACTTTATTTATAAATGAATTGTAAGTATCTTTCAAAATGGTAGATTTCTGTGCAGTGTTCAATTTTATGTTAAAAAGGTTTAAAAACAGTACTAACAATCTTTTGTCCAAGAATAGTAACATAAACTGATACCCTAAAAAGTTAGGTAGGAACAACGAATATCCTAAAGAGCCTAAAACACTCAAGTACAATCACAGCTTTGAAACAGTAGCAAATTTGACAGTGATATTTATGACTGAAAACAGCTATCACTGCAGTTCTGTTATAAATTAAATATAAAAGCGCACAATACGTAGCGCTAAATATATGCGACGACAATGTATCCCATTTGTTAGTTCAATCAAATAAAGTGGCGGTGGACTAGTTGTCGTAAGAGACGATTACACCCTTAGCCGGCAGATCGCGATGTGCCTGGGCACAGCTAAACGCCCTGGCCGCCTATGGGCAGCAATGTAGACGGTGCGAGAAGCTGTGCTCTGCGATCCCCAACTCGCATGCGTAGGGTGGGATCATGTGCACAACCCCTTAGAGGAGACCTATGTCCAACAATAGACTGCATTAGACTTATGATGATGATGATATTTTTTTAATGTAAAGGTTATTTCTTTCAGAAGAATATATGTCACTGTAGGTAGTCATTCAGGAAAAGTATTAGTAGTAGAAGCAACCAGTGGTATCCTACAAGGAGTTATAAATCTAAAATCACGCATAGAGGCTTCAATATTTTGCCATGAAGATGAAACCAGAACCCCTTACGGTATTGTTGGCACGTATGACGGTAGTGTTGTATGTTTCGCACTGGAAAATTGTAAGGAATTGTGGAAAACAAATGTTGGGGTCATGATAAAAAGTAAAGGAGTTTGTTGCCAAGGCCTATTTTATGTAGCTTCTTATGATGGAAACATTGCTTGCATTGACATCGTGGTATGTATAAATAATCATGTACATAATAATACATACAGTGTACATAATAATAGAACACGGAAAATCATATCCACGCCGGCTTCATAGACTTTTGGCTCATTCATCAGCCAATACTTGGCCATAATTTATTTGGTCAAGATTGGTGAGTCTTGGTCTCCCTAGGTACCCCTTCATCCATCGAAATTCACACTATATCACCTTTGTTATTCTTTCATCTATCATTCTTTTTACATGTCCATAACCATCAGAGATTGCAAAACTTTTTCTCAATAAGAATCTATATTATGAACGCGGGCGCCAAGTGTATATCATTGTATGGAGTGTAAATACATAGGTACCATATTTCGATTACCATATTGCGTTCATACCATATTGAGTTGTGTATGTTCAATCCAGATCGTTGGCTCAAATTTTGACATCTACGTAACTTACCCAATGTGCACGCTATTACCTGCACTAACTCTTCGGTCTATGTATCTACCTGTCTGTGTCTATTTAGTGTACTTTTTTAACGTTTACGGGGCAGATTCTTCACAAGGTACTCGGTACCCTGTGAAGAAACACCAGATTATGTGAGTTGAGTCACTAATCGGTCCCCTTCTAGAACAATGCTACTTTGGGCCCGACACTCGAGAGAGGTAGGACGCCCCATGCTACGCCTTCCGATTCTCACAGCAATATGCGGCCACACATAGCGTCGTCCTTCCCGGAATCGCTAGCTCAAGGGATTCAAGCTTCCACTAGCCGCTATCAACCCCGGAAGCCTCCTTTTAGTTGCCTCTTACGACAGGCAGGTGATATCGTAGCTCGTATTCTGGTCCCGAGCTACAAGGACGTATGTAGTGTACCTACCATCCGTATTAAAAACATATTCAAGATATACAAACCTATTCGCTTGTTCCATCGTAAAGTAATATTAAACGTATAGTTTATTTCAGACTGGTGTAATTAAACAAAAGATCTTTGTGGCAGATCACCCGATATCTGCGGATTTAGTCCTAGCAAAGGGTCAATTCATAGTCCTGGGAACACTTGGTGGCATATGTGCATGCCTACACACTGAAACAAAAAGTATCGTTTGGCGAAATACGCTTGGCAGCCCCGTTTTTGCCAATCCGGCTATTTATGACGACGACAAATATGTTGTATTCGCAAATGTAAATGGTGAAATACAATGTAGAACGGTGGAAAAAGGCATTAAGGTAAATATTTTGCAGGTAATTTTTATTTGACTAAAAAGGCAAAATCAATAATTGTTCGATTAAAAACACTTTGAAAATAAAAACTAACGAATACGAGGGACTGTTTAATATACTATATACGCTGACTACGTAATTGGTCCGTTTTTCTTTGAGCATGAAAATGGTCGTGCAAAAAACCCTCAATTCCGATACAGAGAAGTTATTGACACTATTTTGCTTTTATTATATAAATGGATCTCCGTTTTAACGAAAACACATTCAATATAAATACTGTCCGAGAAGCGATGGTATGGTGCAAGCACTGTTTGTGCGAAAAATCATTGCGAGTTTAATAGTATGTATTACGAATGGGTGGCAAACAATTGGAGGGAGTAATATGTAAAAAAATAATTCATTAACTAAGGGTAATTATTTAGCACATATAATTGTCAATTAGTTTTTTGTTAATTTTTTTGTCGCAAATGGCACCAGCGGACGACGATAACGAATTGCCGTTCGCGTTTAATTAATTTGTCATTCATTATGTTAAATATTTAATATACTTTACTACGGATCAAGAATCAGAAATCAGAAGTAATGATATTTCGAATATGGCCGGTGATTGTATACTTTTTTCCAGATATGGAGGTACCAAGGAACAAAAGGAAATATTTTTTCTTCTCTTTACATAAAGAATATCGAAAAATTTAAATGGCAAATTGTCTTCGGTTGCCATGACAGCAAGGTTTACAGTCTATATATAAAGAACTTTCAACCTACTTTACATTGGAAAGCTCAGCTTACGTCGCCTGTGTATGCCAGTCCCTGTTATTTAAATGAAAAATGTCTTTTAGCTGTTTCTACTAATGGAAAAATTTCCATTATAACATCAGAGGAGGGCAGCATTATAGGTGAATATCAATTACCAAACGAATCTTTTTCCTCGCCTGTCATATATGGTGACTATATTTATATTGGCTGTAGAGATGATCATCTTTATTCTATAAAATATGCGGTAAATGTATAATTTGGTTAAAATATTAAAATGTTTAATGTACATATATGAAACTTAAGATACATGTTTACAAATAGTTTTCACTTCTTACCATGTAGGTACACAAAATCAAGTAGGAATTTCCTAACAGCAGTCTTTATTATAATAGCAGGGGTGAAATGTACTTAAGGTATTTTTTGTTTTCTCAATACAAAATTTCCCATAACCAATATTCAGTAAAGAATAAAAAATAAAAAATAATCTGTTTTTTATTTTGAAGATATCCAATAAATACTGACATTTGACTGTCTCTTGGTTAAGTGGTCAAGCGTAACTGTTAAGCTACAAGCCCTGGGTTCGGTTCCCGGATCGGGATCAATGTTACGGCTCAGAGTCTGAATTTTTATCACATATTGCATGGAACATATATAATAATAATAACAGGTGACCCTCAGGAGTACTACATTCCTGTGCATGGACGTACCCAGAGCAGCTGCTCCGCTTTGGATTGTGTGTACTTACATACCTACAGTCGATAATAGTTATAACTTTACACTGTAGAAATATTATGCGTTAACTGCTGAAAAAAGTGCGCTGCTTGCGGTTTTTCTAATGACATTTATTCAATAAACTAGTAAGCAAGCACCAATCTTGCTAGCCGCGCCGCCGACGACCTGTAGATTGAAAATTAGCTCTCGTAGTAACTTTGTTAATGGCGATTCTTTCACTGAAGATGTCTTTAACCGTTGCCGAAGAAGATCCTCAGAAGAAACCTTGAGAAAATTCACATTAAGGCATTTAAATATTTTTTATTAGGTGAATGTGAATGTAACTTCTCGACGCGTAAGCCACTACTTGTAAGATATTAAAGTTAGGGTAGCAAGATTGGATGAAAATATTTAATTTAGAATTAACATCACGCCTGTAATCCCCGAAGAGATAGGCAGAGGAATGCAGAACACTCAAATATGGAAGTCATGCACCTGTAATTTTCTAATGACGTTATGAGTTAATAATAAAGTTGACTTGATTATAGGTTTGAAATTCTACCTTTAAAAAGATAAAATAGAGGTATATACGTACATGAAATAATACTTTTACGCTATTGGTTAACAGAAAAAAAGACTTGGAATGTATTGCAAATATGAACTTTTGCGCGAACAAAAGCTAGTACCTAATTCGTGTTTTTTCCGTGTAGTGTCAAATAAAACAAGCATGGAAGACTGCTAAAAAAATAAACTTAATTTCCAAAATATCCGATCATGCTTCTAAGAAATCCAGATGTGTGATATATTGTTTAAAATATGTGATATATTGTTTAAAATATAATACATTATTTTAAAAGTTTTGGATCTTATAGCAATCAACTACAGACAGATGTTATTTTTTAAAATCCAGTTTCGAACATCTATAAAATTCCTAGTAGATAGTACTCGTTGCTGGAAATCTGAAGTTATGCCCCGAGACACCTTGTGAAACAACACTTTTTGTACTTGGCGACATTTTAGCGCCATTGTTGGCGTTTCGCCTCTGTTAGGAGTGGGTAATATCGCTTTTTATGAATATCATATCGAATCTATATATTGATATCTGATATC
>DWFO01000102.1:0-26879 GCA_018246595.1 Mimoniades nurscia nurscia
GGTTTAGAGGGGGGGCGGGGGGGGGGGGGGGGGGGGGGGGGGGGCGGGGTGAGGTAAGTTATGAAATATTTAATAACGGCGCACACGATTCCATTTGAATTACTTTCGAGGAAATGACGACGTTCGAACTGGTGGCACACCCCGCTATATTTACAATGTTGAAAAATATTAGAAGCCCGCAAAGGGTGTTATTGAGTTTTTTTCTAATTTGAAATTTCTAGCCGGATACAGAATTTGTGTCTAGTATATGGCCATAGGCTTACAACATATTCCATGGAAAGTATTGCATAATAGGTGAAACGTCGGAGCACTACTCTCCTCTGCTTACCTCTTCCATGAAATACAGGCATAATGTTAAGTAATGCTTACAAAAATTTTACTCTTTTTCCATATACATAGTATACTAATTACTGCTTCAAAGTTTGGAACAAATGACGAAATAACGTTTTGAAATATATTAATAACGCAACAGATAGTAAAGACAAAACTATCAGAATTCCTTGATTTATACAATTGTGACTTATCCCTAAAAAGGATATTAAAAAGCATTAATGCAAATTTATGTAATATGAAATGTAAACAGGAACAAAAAAATATGGAAACGGAAAAAAATTATGCATCGGAAACAATCCTACTGATACAACAAACGAGTTTCACACCGGAGGAATCGCGTTCGGTGTGCCGCAAGCCTAACGCGAGTCGCTTCACTGTCTCAAATACCGGGGGAGTGTTTTAATTAATGTTTCTCGACAAATTGCGAAAAAACCCGGGTAATGACGTCACAGCGAACATGCCACGTAATACGCATGTAACGAGCCTTATTACCGCGATGGCTGTCAGATGGCGGTCTTTTAACCGATGAGTTCGAGAGTACAGAGCCGTGTATCAGACCTCGTTCGAGGTATTAGAGGTTGTTGCAGTTGATAATTATGTCATTGGGATGAATACTCGCATGATGTGGGTGGGAAAGATCTTTTGTGTACGACGATGAGGTATGCTTAAACGCTGTTGTGTTATGTAAAGCATGGGTCAACCGTGGAGTTGTTGACTTTTTTTAACCGATGACTGTGGAAGTGTTACTGTGAAATACCTCTTATGTGCAATGACAAGATATTTTATGCTTCAAGTGGTGTATTTTTCTGGATAATTCGGGGCTCATAGAGCGACTGTTGATATTATTCTGATGATTGTGGAAGTTGTGCATGTATTTGGATTTTCGAGGATTAAACTTAATAATAGAGTATAGAGTCGTTCTTGTTGATTTTAATTATCTGAGAGAACTGCTCCAGATCATCACTACCTTGAAGATAAGACTTCATCATCATCATCAGCTTATTTTCACCCACTGCTGGACGTAGGATTCTGTAATAGCACGCTACTGAGCTCGATCTTCAGCTCTTAACATCCATCTACTGCAGGCCACTTTGATATTTTAATGATAAGTCTTATTTACATTTAATTACATTTGATTTAAATTATTTACATTTAATTTAAATCTTAATTTACACCTTAATTTACATCTTATTTTACAGCCCTGTGAACTAAATAAAACAAAGAAAGTTGATACTAACAAGCTGAAGTTAATGCAATGACATTGTTTTTGTATCAACCCTTCGAATTTTGTACCAGTTCCTTGGAAACTGATCGGGAATGTTCTATACGGTGCCTACGTGTCGGAGCGAAAAAGTTAATTTAGCGACTTTCAACGAACTACTTATTGGCAATTGAGATTAGTTTCGGTAAAGCTGAACGTTTTTTATCCGTCTGCCGGTTGGTAGGTGATCCGATCCGATCTTTGTCGTATTCGTTTGTAAAATAAATTATTTAATGAATATATGTATATTAATGGAACAGATCAAATCACATCACAACAGATCAGATCAATTAAAATATCAAAGTGAATCTACCATTTTCACTTTTTGGTGAATATTGTCTTTTGTTACACATAATTATATTATATACAAGAATATTTGCGCAATATTCTTAAAGGATTTCATGAAATTATATTTATGTACTGTTTGAACATCAACAGAAAATATGAACACCAAATAATATAATTGGTGACAACAATATCACAACATGTAAATCGAGGACTTTGAATTTAATACCATCGTTTCGTTAGTAAGTTATCGTTATTTGTTCGTCAAGCTGGCAAGGAAATCGTTCATCAGAAGTTATTAAGAAAGTTATTATAATAATGACAGCAGACAAATAAAATTATTTCACGTGTTTGTCAAAAGATCAAGTTTCGTCCAAATAGGTCAGGCACTGAACCGAACTGAAGTTAAGATCAGAAGCGATTAAACGCTTCTAGTTTTAACTTAATATTGTTTTTACAATGTAACCAAGCTAGCGTTGAATATATGTACTTAGTAAAACAGCGCGATATTTCCCAACAGAGCACCGGTAAAAACTACTAACTGAACCTAACCACTAAAGCCGATCTTGATCGCCAATAATCGAACCCACACCAGTTATTAACAAATACGATTACGTTTTTTGCCGGCATTCGTTCGAAGTGCTAGTGCATCCAAGCGTTCCCTCTCCCGCAGGTCACTCCCGCCAGTGAATATATTGTCTAATCATAGTTTCATCAGAATACTACTGTTGTAAATAGTAAGAGTAGAGAGTGTAAGTTGTAAGATTTTCTAAAAGATACGTTTTACTACAGTACGAAGGTAACTGATGAAACGTGGGAATGTTCTACATTCCTCTGCCTACCTCTTCGGCAGTCGCATTTGCAACCAACACGACCAACGAGGCAGTCATTTCTGTACATGTTTTATGGTTTTTTTTTCTCTCTTATCTAATAATTAAGAATATCCTTGGTCACAAGTTTTACCAGTTACGTTTCCATACATCAGGCACAAATCCACATTCCGAGCTACTATTAAAAACTTTATCTAGAAATTCTACTTAAGGAAGAGCATCCGGCACGGGATTTGAACCCAGGACCTGTCGATCAGTAGTCGCACTCGTCACCCCTCTGGCATCGAGGCTGGGTAATTTTATTTATATTTGGGGTAATATTTTGTTTCTGTTATTGTACATCTGTGTAAGGTCACTTAACAATCTTTGACACCATTGCTCACGTATTGTCCGCGGTAAAAAATATATTTTAATAGATTTAATAGAGTCCAAAGCTCTTGTAATAGAATTCATACTTTATAAAATAACAGTAATTTTTTAAAGTTTTAAAATTATATGTATTTACTAAAAATACTAACAATAATACATATTACTGTTATAAGACATTGTAGAACAAATACGAGTTTTTAAATTCTTCAATTTAAAATATTAGAAAACGCTTGTCATTCCCCGCATGGTCATTTTTCTCTCATTTTTTCAGTCCTAGTGTTCATTATGATATACATACAGCATATTTCTTGCATGTGTTATCGTAACCCATTGTATTTAATGCACTCAGTCCTGATTTTCTTCCGGTAAATCTAGCTACTCCCTTGGGAAGCGCGGACGCGGCCCTTCTCACGCGCCCCGCACTCATCGTACCTACTACGTATCGTATCAACGCCTCTCGCCGATCGTGAGTACACGCCCTTATAACTCCAAGTACAATTTATTTCATAATCGTACATCATACATTGTGATTTTGCATTTTAAAGTATAATTCCTCTGCTTGCAGTTTATTATTATTATATTTACTTATCTATGTTAAATTTATTGACGTTTTTATTATTACGTCACGCTAGGTGTGTTGAGGGGTAGGCAGAGAGTGTTGAGTACCAAACATAGAGATACAGAGATATTTACATTCATACCCATCGTGCTTTGCCACATTTATCACTCTCTTCAATAATACTCGTCAGTTTCGGTTACGTATTAACTTTTATTGATATACATACATATATGTATTATTATCTATTAGTATCAAGAGCTGTTTGTTACTGGTTGCAAGCTTTGTAACTGATGGAAAAGTTATCAGGATTTTATTGCATTTAATTGTAAACAACATTAATTTTAAACTCAAAGACTGGCACGAGCGTCCATGGCATCGAGTTATATGGAAACAAGTTAGCAGCTGGACAATAGGCTGAAGACAATTTGTATAACAATGATGAAGGACCATTCACTCCTTAGGGCCCTTAAGGCACCTACTGAAACAGTTCTAAATCTTAGGCTATTATTCATGTCTCACGACGCCCACCGCACACCGATATGGTTTGTGAAAACTATTTAGAAATAACAGATAACTAATATGAAGCACAAACTATTGTCTGTTTATATAAATATCATACACTTTCACAGATCTCGACTTGCGTAGTGACTGGAACATCTAAACTGTAAATCAATAAAAAAAAATATTTTACATAATTTATGTCCAAACAATACAATAATTTTTGAAATAAGAATTTGTAAACGTTCAAATTTGGAATTTGGGGAGTTACTGGGGACCACTAGCAGTTAACGATTCCGTTAATAAAAACGCGAGTGCTTCGGAGTCATAAAGTTTGAGAAAAAATTAACCACTCATTTGTTTATGCAAAATGTCATATTCGTTTTACGATTCCAACGTTGCCATAAGCGTTCATAGACAAATCGCCGGTTAATTCGGAATGGCTCTTTGTTGTCTGCCAGCACAAAGCGCGACTTGCCCGCGCACTGACACGCATTGAGCGAATGTAAAAACTTACCGCCTACCATTCCTACCTCGCTCCTGAATGAACGAAATAAAAATACCGCGTGTATTCTAAGACTGCTGTTGCTATTGTGTTGGCAGCACTAATTTGCATTTGCGCTTTTTGAAGTACACGTGGAAGACAATGTTCGAACATAAAAATGTGACGTCATACGATTATTGTTGTTTAATGGAAATGAAAAAACACTTTTTGTGACGTATAAAAAAGCCTACGCCGAGTATACGTAGTAGGTATATTACTTACAAATTTAGGTATTTGAATATTTTGTGTCCAAAACTTTTTATTTCACTAACTATATGTAGTTATTCATAATACACGAGACGTGCAACGTAACTGTTGAAAAGTGGGAATACCACTCTGCCTACGCGGAAATACAGCTGTACATATTTTTTTATTTTTTATCGTGAATATTTGTGTTTTCTGTTGTATTTTGTTTTTATTTTATAGTGATTTTAATTACCATAAAAACCCAGTAGATCCACTATGTCTCTTTTTTTCTGCTTTTAGCACTAAATTTATGTTCAGTGGACCCAGAGGGAAAAGCTTGAGCCAAAAACTCTGCACTTTTTTCAATTAAGTGTTATCTAATCTTTTCTGTATGTTTTTGGAGGAAATTTAAATAATGCATAAAAATTTAGGTAAGCGTATTTATTTGATATACAAATAAATTACATAAACAAAAACATCATGTTTCCGAAAGGTAGGCAGAGGATTGTTAAACAATTGCCAGTTACGTATACATCCCACTATTGATTACATCGTTCTACAACTGAAATATTTCAAGTTAGAAAATCACGGAAATACGTAGATATTAAATTGGAGTAAAATAAAATACGGCAAATAAACACAAGTTTAAATGTTATTAAAACCATAGTAACAAAAATTATGAAATTGGTATTATATTTTATTTTTCGCCCGGTTACAATAGATTCGTTATTGTGTAACAAATACATTGTGTGACTAAATTTAATGACACAAGTACCTACCCACGGAGTATGCACGTAACAAGACTATACCGCTGAGTGACTTATTACCTCTCCTATTTTTTTATGACGCAACAGATCGTAAATGCTTAATGATATCGATAGACGGCCATTGGAATGCTTTTTGACACACCTAGTTGTTCAAATTGAAAACGACTTACATATACCTATAAAATAATATAGGTATTATTGTTAGAGTATAATTTTGCATCATTGTCATTATTATTCCCCTTTTGGAAACTACTATCCTCTTACAATGATACGGTGGATGGCCATAGTTTGCCAGTCTGGCCAAGTGGGAGTTGGTAAACTCCACACGCTTTAGAAAAAAATTAGAGAAATCTGAGGTGTACAGGTTCTTTTACGAACTTTTCCTTCTTCGTTCAGTCACACCTTTCTCTTAATATTTTCATTCTATCCTCAACTACATACGTTCACATATTACAAACAAAATTAATAAGTTTTGAAATCAACACAATTATAGCTACAATACGAATTAGAATTTAAGTGGTCGTATTATTATGTGGTACTACTTGGAAATTGTCTTGATTGCCAGCCGACAGGGATAACAAATTGTTACAAAGGGATATAAATAAAGATAGCATTGTAATATAACAAGGAATACAAGATTGTGAGCTAGCACAAACATAAGGGCGTGGACATATCGCGCGGAGCGGGCACGCGTGGGCCCCAACATGGCCGGCGTAACAACTTAATAAGCGGTTCTCAGTGATTTACGCGCGCTCGCGGCGCCGGCGCACTCGCACCCAGCGCCATATTTATACTAATTTATGACAGATAAACATCGACTTTACTTAGCGATACCGCTGCGGGGCGAAATGTAAGACGAATTGCATTACAAATACATTGGTACCTCTAAACACGGGGCTTATGTAGCGGGTGTAATTGTCTCATTAGCGCGAATGTAACTCGTTTAAATATGCATCCCTCGAACGTATAGGTGATTCGATTGTGCGTGTATCCGAACGCGCTAATTGCGACGCACCCAATAAATCTTTGGTATTATATAGATCGTAAATATACCACAAATACGCCATTCCGCGCCGTCATAGGCCATAGACCCCACCCGACGCGGCTCGCGGGCCGAGTTATGGCCCTTCGAACGGCCGACTCGACCGTAACAATCGTTGTGAATCGAAAATAACCGGAAAATTTCCACAACTCTAATGGTGTATTGTTGTTTATGTTACTGTTGTCGCGGCTTGTGCAGTGTTGTCATTTGAAATTTAAGTGCCATTCCCTGTAGGAGGTTAAGGTCGCTAAAACTTGCTAATGCTGTGTCTACAGTTGGAAGTAATAAAGGTGAATTTCACAAATGATATGTGTACATTTCAAATGTTTAATGTGTACCGTGCCCTTTACGACAGCCGACGAATGGAGTGATGTAATTTTTAAAACATGTTATTAGCATGTTTTATGTAGGTCTTTGGGTTATGAAATCATTCTCCTATTTTAATGTGCTCTGTGCTTAACCAGTTACGGACCTGGTATGAAGATATGTATGTTTATATTTATATTTTCATCGCCGACATATATATAATCATTACTATTTTAGTTCTAGAAAGATACAAGTTGCGATATTAATTGTAATTGGTATTACAATTTAATGGCATAAGTATGATTAAGAGATATACATATTATATTGCAAAAATATCTACCCTATGAATACAACCATGTAAGCACTTTATAAGATACGCGTTTAAGGAAAGTCATAATAAATAACGATAAAACTTATAATGAGTGCTTCGTATTCCCAATTAAAGTTGCTAACAAGTAGCTCGGCGAGATCCTGATTATTTTAAGCACAAACACGCAACAAACTTTATTTTTAGCAATTACTTACACAAAATAAACCACGTCATTATTTTATTTTACACAATTATTATTAAAGTCCCGAGCGTTTTCGAGTACAAGCATACGAAAAAGTATTATCACGATTCTTAAGGTACACTTCCGAGTGACACGGCCTGCGCGCGCCCATGCGTCAGAACGTCGCGCGTCGCGTCGATTGATCAAAATTGACATTAAATCTGTCAGAGTGGACAGAACTTTATGTGAAGTATTTTTCATACATATACGATATATAATTATAATTAAGTTACATTCCGATGAAATTCAAACGGGATTATCAAAATCTATTATTGTACACGATAGTAGATAGGTACGGTTGAATTGAAACATCTTAAAAATACTCAAACGTTGTACCATCATAAACATAATCAAATTTCAATTAAATTTAGTAAATGTTTTTAAATGCTTTTTTAAGTATTACCAATGACATAATTTTTTTCTGAAGAATTTCCTATGCATACATGATTAAATTTATATCGCCTTATCTCAAGTATTCATTACGAACTCTTATTTATTTTGTTTTTACTTATACATTCCAAATAGAGAGTGTGTTGGTGCGCTCGTATACAAGAAACTCACAATTCCCTATACTTAAATGAAAATAATAATAGAGGCGAGTGGATAAGAGTTTGTGACATAAATGAGGGTGTTATATATACTGAGTATCTCTTCCATTGGAAGTTACTTGAAATAAAATTAAAAATGACAATAGCAAGTTTATAAAACCACTGTAGCCACTGTAATGAATTACATGTTCATTTCCGTAAATATAGAAATTCGTGAAATAACACCGTCGTCGACTGGCGTGTTCAATTGACTGTTTGATCGAAACGCACGCCGCGCACCTGGGAAGCGAACGTTAAGAATCGAGAACTCTTTATCGCGACAATGGGCCCTCGTCCCGCTAACGAGGTGATTCTGCAATACTAGCCGCCGGACGGGTCATTAACGGTCACTCGAGCGCGGCTTGCGGGGACGGGGATTACTTGAAAATATCATAAAAATATCGCACCCGCCACCTCGCTGGCGGTAATTCGATGAGCAGAATATTTAATATGTTCCTCACAGATGAGGACTGGTCTGGGACGCGTATGATTTTTTTTTTAATTGTTCATGTTATTAAAGTTTAAGACATATAGCCCGTGCGCGTTAACTCGACACCCACGTGATAATATGTTACAGCGGCGTGTTTGTACTTTGTACACTACGTACTCATCAGATCTATAAGGATAGGAGATATTTGGCTCACTGCTCTCGGCCTATGCCGTAAGAACCCTGGCCTGACAATGTTATAATAAAAAAAGGTCCACAATTATAAAAACTCGGAATATCGGCATTAGTATTTTCCAAATGAATCAAGATTTAATTAAGTTTGTGTGAGACTCCGCGTCACGAGTTTATTTGTTCCCATCTTATAAATGCACTTGTCGTAATAAGGCGATTATATTACATTTTCCATAAATACGAGTAGGTTAAATAAAAATATTTTGCAAATAAAAACAATTATGGCAGTTTTTCTAACAGCATTTCTAGTAGTAGCTCGGAGTAAGCATATGTGGCCGGTGTATGTCAATAGGTTCACCCCATACCTATTCCGTAATGAGACGTAAACGTAAATACAGATATGTTAACATACTCTACTCCTCAGCCTATCCCTTAAGGGAAATATCCTGTATTTCGTTGATGTTAAGTTCATCTCATAGGCCTCCCCTGAAGGATTATGCCCATAATCCCCACGCTGGGCATGCGGCTTGGGGATTGTAGAGTACACTCTATCGGACCGCCTACGCTGCTGCCCACAGCCGGCCAGGGCATGTAGCTGTGCCTAGGCAGATGCCGCACTGCGATCTGCCAGCGCCGGGTTTAGTCGCCTCTTACAATACCCTGTATCCCGGCACGGCGTCGGGGAATGTATTCTTACCGCGCCCCGACACGGAACAGTCAGGAGAGGCCTACGTCCAGCAGTGGGCAACATTAGGCTGATGATGGTGGTGGCGATGAAGTCACCTCACTCCTCAGTTGGTCCCCTATTACTGAGGATCGCGAACTCGCTTAAATCCATCCAGCAACAGTCTCCAGAAGAAGCGATCCTCAAGTTCTCCAGTTATCTTCATACATTATAAAATACCTACTCGAAACCACTAAAATACAAAAACAATCTGCTATGAATTTGTAAATAAAAAAAAAACCGAAAGCTTTCCATTCGATTCGATTTCAATATTCGATCCATTGAACATCGACAAAAACGGAAGCAAACGTAAAACATATTTTGTAAAAATTCATTCAATAATAAAATATCGGCCCGATTGTGCTCAAAGCTCCGACGCTCGTTCGGTGCTGAGTCTTGCCCCGACAGGCTTATTCCGCCATGAGTCCGTGCGTTTTTCATATAAATATCGTATTCGCTGTAACACACGCTGACAAAATCTGTACAGATTCATTGAGAATTCGCCTCCTGTTGCTATTGTTGTCTTATTTTAAACCATAAAAAAATCTACCTAAATTCGTTTCATTTTCTGCGGTATCGATGAAATGTATTTTGTGGAATATAAATTACATTACACCCGTATTTCCACAAATGGGTGTGCAAGGCAGGATAGTACATATACCCAAGTTTCACCAGTTGGTCATATTCATGGAACGGGGTGTGAGTTCACACCGGGCACAAAACCACGCTCCGACTTACTATGTACTATTCAGTTTTATACAATGTACACCGTACACACACTACACAACGTACAATGTACACAGATTCATCCAATTACACATGCACCGTAAAATAATGTTTGTAAATTAAATTAAATGCAATTCTTGATAATCATTAACCCTTTAGTCGTTCTTCTACTCTCCATGAAGCTACTCCCAGAATGAGAAGGTTAGTCTGCCATAGTCCGCCAAGCCAAGCGCGATCAGCCAAAAATAGGCAAAAATGCATGTTACTGCTTTGTCCGTCACCATTACAGCAAATGACATGTATTGTCAATACCTGTCAATATATTATCATTTATAGTGAAAACATGCGCGCCAGGTTTGTATCCAAAACTCTTGCAATGGGAGCGTGAACTCAACCACTACGCTATTAAACATTGTAACATACATACAATATATGCAATAACAATATACATATATTACATAATCAGTGAAGGCTTCCTATTAATTTTAATAAAAGCCAACAAATGTTAAGATAGTCGAAGTAAGTTACAATTTAACTTGACGCCTGTAATCCTCGAAGAGGTAGTCAGAGGAGTGTAATAAATACATTCCCAAGTTTCATCAGTTACGGTTACGTATTATCATGGAAGGTGGTGAGTCCATAGCCATACACCGGCTATATATCCAAACTCTGAGTAACTACTATAAAATCTGATTTAGAAAAATTCAATATCAATAGTGCCCGACCCGAGATTCGAACCCAGGAGCGTTCGATCGGCAGCCGCGCTTGCGATCAACACGACTAAAGAGCCAAATGTAACACGTATTTACGAATTTTGAAAATTAAATCACAATTTCTATAAATGTGATAATGTGCACGACAACACATTTTTAATGGCAATATCGTTATTCATAGCAACGTGCTTGTGTACGTACACGCTAGTCATTAGGACAAAGAGAAAATTACAAAGTTAATTGCTCACCAGATCGCATAACACAACAAAACAAAAGACGCGCCGAAATAACCCAATTAACACATAACTACAGCAATAAAAACGTGAATCCGACAATCCCAACAAAGATATCCAATAACACGAAACAAGTATTAATTCTTACTTTCTTTCTTTAATAAACACAAAGCTATTCATTACATCGGCTGCGGCTCGAAAACACGGATAACCTGTAATTATGAGTATTGGTCCGGTCATTTCGGATAATATTTAATGTATGTTAATTATGGAGGTGCTTCGCCCCGGGGCAGAGCGTCCACCGGCCTTATCGATACAAAACTTACTTTATAGCGTGTATGAAATTATTGGGATTTTGTACCGTTCATTGTAATTCGCGTAGAGAAAATTAATTATGTTCCATGATAAGATACTTAGTTGGGTAGGAATTAAGTGTCAATTTAAAAATTGTCACGAATATGTAGACTAAAAGATGTGAATGGCATCAATCGTATTGTTACAAGTTAATTAGTTAATATTAAATTAATCTTTACTATAATAACGTATTTCGTCACGACAGGACTCCCACGGGGTAGGCAAATAGCATCGAGCGCGAAATCGCTTGGACATAAAAATGTTTTCATAATTCACGGGCAACGTATTGATGGCTAGTCTCATACGAAGTATTAAACTAATAAGACGAGGTCGAAGGTTGAGTATGCTTATGGAGAACAAGAGATAAGAGCAGGTATCTATCTCCTTGTTCTCTGTGTGTGCACTGGTTTACAAATAAAAATCTTGGCGATATGATAAAGGCATAAAAAGCACGCGCAATTAGAGGCGATGCACCCACAGTTCATAGTCGTCATTGAGAATTTCCTCGCACAAACCGTTCGCTCACAACACTTTTGTGTGTTTTTCACGGTTTCAACGAGCGCGGTGCTGAAAAGCCTCAGGCTCCTAATTAGACTGAAGTCGGACGTGCCAATTAATTCAAGTTTCACTCGGAAACTTTTGCAGCATCAATTAATTTCATAGTTAATTAGCAAGTCCGGACAAAACCGCGTCTACGAAAGAAAGGGCTAACGATTCCGCCCCAGGCCGCCCACAATGCACCAATTACATCAGCACCATTCCATAGAACTCCTCTATTCGTATCACATATTCATTTGAAGCCATGCGCTCTGTAACAATGGCGAATATTTCCCGCGAAAAATTTTTGCTTACGCGAACGCCATTTTTTTTTTCTACGTGTTATTATTTTATGAATACATTCCTCAAACAAGATTACTGTGATATAATTGTTGAAGCCCTTCACCGTTTTAAAAAACAAAAATTACGTATACTTTCTTACGTTACCTTCCAACGAAAATGTTTTTTTTTTCGACGCATATTGTATAGCTTAAAAAAATAGTAATATTGATATATTCTAACGTCAGCAGAACAAAAATGTTTTCAAGCTCGTGAGTAATACAGCTTTTGGGGTGATTTTATTTATGTAACATAACATCACGCCTGTATTTCTCTGAGGAAGAGGTCAGTATTATTCCCACTTTATACCAGAAATTTCATAGTAATACTTGTATAGTATTATTCCCACTTTATACCAGAAATTTGGTAGTAATACTTTTTGCCAGAAAACTCTTTTTGTCTTAATTTTTCGGACAATAGACCGATTAACTTTATTACAGCATCAATCAGTGCAACGCGCTGTGTACACGTGTTTCATTCGCTCGTGGCATCTCAATATTCTTCGAAGCAATAAATAAATGCTTACATTTTATTCTATTTGTTGGCATTGTCTTACATCAGGCAATAATGGCCCACGATCGACCGCGACGCCGGGGCCGCGAGAATTTAACAACATCACGAGACGTCGGCATTCGGGCAATAACTCCGTGCAAATAAAATTTTAACCTCTGCTTAATATCCGCCGGAACATTCTGACGAGGTGAAACCGCCAAATTGACAGACAGTAAAATATTTTATTCGCGCAATAATTTAATTTGGAAGAAAAACAAGGCGAGCGCGGTGCGCCGAAACGCAAACATCTTCCACACGAATTAACCTATTAAACACCGAATTCAGGAAATAAATTTCACTTACAATGCTGTAAAATCGGTTCATATTTTCCCAGTGAAGTTCTCGCCGTACCCCGTTTCTTACACCACTGAGCTGTAATTCAGCACAGTTCTCGAGCTCACTGAACAGAAGGGAAAAATTTTAGCTGTTGAATGGATTTACGTTTTTTTTTTCTACTACAAACACGACTATATTTGTATTACATTCCCATAAGCTAACTGATATATGACGTCAGCCAACGTGGAACTGGCCCGGTTTTTAGAATACGCTATGACATTTTGTGCAACTTATAAAAAATGGCCATTAGATAATAGACGATTGAAAGGTGGCCATTTTAAAATAAATGAGAAATGTTATTAAATGTTTCATTAATTTTATCATCATCGTTATGAACCTATTGCAAGGCACTGCTGGACATATGGTTCCTCTGAGGGGTGATGGCCATAAATATGAGGACTACCAGTCATAAAATCTAAAACCTCATTCCTTAGGCTCGCAGCTCGGAGCGACCAGTGCCGCTGCAGACGTGAGGCTGCGACCCCGTTCGCTTTGTTTTCCGTGCGATATCATTAGTGGAAAACCCTCGATATTTCACAAGCATCGATTATTTTTAATGGGCCGCCAGAGGCACGCCGCACGCTCGCTGCCTACCATGGGAACTCGACGTCGTTACTGACGGTCTCATCTAAACTGTATAGAAATTATTGTATAATTACGACTGTGTGTAGGTACAAGTGAGTGTGGGGTAGGTACCCCACACTCACTTCCTACTAAATGGGGCGTATAACGTAAGCAGTGAATAGTGCCGCTACTACACTCTTCTGCCTACGCCTTCAGGGAATAACAGGCGGGATGTTCGGTAAATATGCAAGGTACCATTATGAAGTGGGTACAGATCTGTACTGCTTCGTCTACATTCCTCACTCTCGTCAGACGCGCACGCTTGTTTGGCATTATAAAACGAACCGCTTCTAAAAATTAAAATACCATTTACATACTCCACTGTTATTTAAACTATTTAATTTAATTTATTAATTATTATAGAACTTGGTTGGCGCAAACAGTAAGATGTTAGTCTACTACAAAAAAATCACATGTAATATCTTGGCCAAAAACGTTAGTTACTCACTTGACTGATGGGTTAGTTCAATTAGCCGAAAGGGGTTCGTATTAAGAGAATGATGTTACATAAGGACATCAGGTCTGTAAGAATAGACATACATATTTGGCACGGAATACTATTTACCTACCCGGTGAGATGCACTAGGTGAAGGTTTAATCGTAATTATAATAGCAGTAGTAAATAATATATGTAGAATAGTTAAGGCAGGTAGCAGTGAGTTTGCAAGGTACCAACGGCGATAGCAAAGCTGACAATGCGCAGTGGGCCGCGGGCGCAATCATTAAGGGATCATTAAACGCGTTTAATGACAACCCCTTACGTGTCGCCCCGCTCTGTCATTTCGCTCTAAACACTCCTCGCCACCAACGATCACAGCATCAATGGCACATACCCGTATATGTGTTTAAATGTATAAAAAAAACAAGCAATATATTTATAATTTGGTATTCAAAATATATTGTAAAATTTTTACTCATAAAGAATTACAGCAGCGGAATACAAGTACATATCCATCTATTCAATAACATTGAAAATCAATGGATTGGTATTAAATGATTGATTTATTTTATAATAACTTTTGATGATTTTGACCGTGTTAAAAAACAACGAAATGTAAGATACATTAAAGAATAGTTTACTGTGAAATACATATACTTTCACACGTATGTACATAAATGTATCATATCTAAAAATGACGATATCACACTGAATATCATTAAAAAATTGTAAATAACCTTCTGCATTAAAATGTCAAACATTTGTATGTAAGTACAGAAAGAATACTGCATCTCCAAAAGCATTGAAATTGTAAATTTCAATTATTATTATTGATTCATGAAGCACATAAAATTAAGTGCCAAGTTATGTCTGTCCTGACATGATTCTTCTACATTTGTCTCTGTCTTCATACAAGAACTTGAAATTATTCTGTCTATTAAATTGTCTTTAATAGGTTACATTAAAAAACAAATCACTACGCCCCGAACCTTTAAAGCGCTCTAAACCATAATCACAGCATTCGTGATCCACATTTACACTGGGACTTATTAGTGGAAATAGAAGCTGTCGGATTGAAAAGAGTGGTGACAAAGTCGCGCTGCGGCGGCGGCGAGCAAATGAGGCGCGTCGCGCACTGCTAACTAAACCAATCGCCTGCGGTGGCAGAGCAGACGGGCGGTTTGTCTTTTAGTATAACCTGTATTACATATTGTTCTTTACTGCTCAGTGTTATACAAGTTATTCAATTGGTTGAGGACGTGCTACATTTTTAGTAGTAATATGATTTGTTTGTCGTTTTTCTGGATGATTGTATTATGTTTTGATTTACTTTAAAACATCAATTGAGAATGAAACACAACAGAAGGACATCCGTTTCTGATTGCGATGTATAATGAATTTATTATTTTTGACGACCCAAATAGATTTAAAGATTAATTCAACAAGAAATAGTTCGTGGCCTAGAGGATTATACCTCGATAAATCAAAAAGCCACAAGGCCATTAAAATCTAACATTTATATGAAATACCAGTCAGAGTATATTATTATTGTTGGAATTTTGTATTAACCTCTTATTACACTTGTTTATTGCTATAAACGTTTTTATATAAAAACGCAACTGGATTTCTAGTATATTAGTCATAAGTAACCTGTAACATAAACTTTCTTGGAATTCTAGTAGAGTAACTCAAGGCTGTAGAACATACACGCAGCGTTCCAACCGCGACTCTGCACGAACCAATCCGATCGGGCCGCAACACGTGTAACGAGGCGTTCACGCCGACACATCCCATCGTAACAGATCTGTTATTCATTCATAAAGTGTCATTAGACGCGGCGCGGCGGCACCGCCCGTTTGCACCGATCATTTAACATCATTTGCACTGCTTTTTATCCCTCGCCTGTTTTAATGCGGACTAAATCCTTACTGGCGCTTGTTACTAGAAAAACAACGGCGTGTTATTCTCATGTATCCAGGTACTGACAAATAATACAGCCAAGTTCCAGTTGCTTACTGCGTTTGTGATACCGCTAGTTTTGCGGACTGGAAGCTTAATTGCGGATGACAGGTGGTGAAGCGGCGGTTGAAAGCTTGTCTGTTAAACAATGTTTCAGCTTTTGTTGAAACTGCTGTTGAAATGTACATACTACATACACATATGTAATTGAATTTTATTAGTATAGATACATAGCTCTCTTCGCGTGAGGTCACTCACGGGATAGGCAGGAAGCACATTTTATTAGTGTACATTCTAAATTCTATTGTCAGCTACAGTTACAGTTGTTCAGTTGAATAATTGAGAAACCATTAAACAATAGCCACAGTTAAATCAAGCTTCAAGGGTATTAAGACCATTACTACCATTTTTCATAGGAACGCCTATTTACGGTGATCTAGGAGCATAATGTCGAAATATAAATACCTAACCAGAAAAAACGTAACATGATGTCTGTAATTCACAAAGAGGTAGACAGAAGAGTTTCACCAGTTACGTTTACGTGACACTATGGAATAGGTTGTGAGCGTATTGCCTTCCACTGAATTCGGACTCCGTGCCACTTATAGACATTTCCACTAGAAATTCTATGTTAGAAAAATCGAATAACACCTGAACCGGGATTTGAACCTTCCGAACGTTTCGTACCTAAACCTTTCTATCAGTCAATCGCGCAATATTCTAATTATAACTGATGAGCGAGTCATAGGTCTTTGAAACTGGCATGCTATTATGAAAAGGCTGATAAATGCAGAAGATGCACGGCAGGCCAGGGTAGGTAAAGATATCAGCTTTGAATGATTTCCGTTTATCCGTGTAGAGGGACCTAGTGTGATTATATACGAGAGCACTTACGGTACACTTGAGTGCAAAAGTCAATACTGTCACAGTACACCCTCAAATCCGATGACTATACTCAGTGTACACGTACGCACGTACGTGTACGTACGGTACAATCACGTACAACAGTGAAACAGCTCAGGTCAGCCGTAAAGAGCTTAAATCAGATGACCGCTGCACCCATGTGTCCGTGTACGGGTGGTACAGTGGTGTACAAAAGCGTAACAGTTGAGAACAGTGAGGAACGATTATGAAGCACGAACGCAATCATTAGAGAAGTTCTTGGGTACAAGCGCGCAAACGAGCGGTTCGTTACCGCTATCGCCAACCTCATTATGCGGTGATTGTCGCGGCGATATTTCGTTGTCGTACAAATCGCATCGCTTACATTTAGACTAAGTGTGAATTACAAGACATATTAATAGTGAGGTTATATTTCTTGTAATTCGTTTTTTATTCGGATGCTAATGCGTGGTGTTGGAGTGCACTATGTCCAGCGGTGGACAGCAACGGGCTGACCATGACTATAACACTTCTTTAAAGGGAATAACGTAACTAGTATTTAGATCCATGACAGCTTCATTCACGTCAGAATTAGACCAATTCGACGGTTACGTTATCAGTAACAATATGTATTTTGTATAGATACCTACTTCTTTTAATTAGTCCAGTGATCCGATTCCGAAAAAGACGTCTAATTCTAACTAACACGATTCTCACAACAAGCATACATTTAAAATATTTATTAAATCTGATTATCTTGTAATGTATTCTGTTTTTAGTTTGTTAATTTCCCTTTTTGCATAATTGTTGACCGAAAAATGCAAGGAATCGTTTTATAGATTTGTACATATTGCATATATCAACTTTATTATTATTATAATGTCACGCCACGTACCTTAAGGAGTAGGCAGAAAAACTCTCTATCCTTACAAACACGACGAGCTTCTACTAAAAATGCCGACGAAGGTCACGTAAATCAAAGAGAAATTATTTTAGGTTAAAAGCTTTTAAGAACTTGTATGAATTTAAATTATGAATTGTGCCATTATAAAAAAGCCCGCCAATTTATTTAATCTATCTAGAAATTGTTACGATGTTCACACTGCCATCTATCGGCAGCTGTAAGACTTACAACTGAAAACGATTTAATTTATTTTACAAGTATTATGGTTTTACAAGTATGATAATCGCAGAAAAAAGTAATAAATATTACGTATTCAAATTTAATTATATATTCAATGCCTCATTATTACAATTACAAAGAATATAATATATTTAATCGTGGTTTCATCATGGTTATCATTTGAAATGGTTAATATTTTTTTTATTACATATCTGTATATTCATTCATAATAATTTTTAGATTAATATAACACACACCTTTTTAATAGTAGACGTATGTTATTTATCAACGATTACTATCGAAAATAAAATATTGTTATTATTTCTCCTTACAGCACAATTATAATACTGTACCTACTATAAATATTATCTTTTTGTCCTTTATAAAATAATCTCGTGTAAATAACAGTAAAAGAAACCCCAAGAACCCAATATCAGTAAAGCACCCCAATTGATATAGGAAAACGACCGAGCGATTGGCAATTGGCATAAAAAGATCGCGGCCAATAAAATGGAATCCACATTGTCAGCGATGATTCGATTGCCGCCGGGACACGGTTTGGGTGGGAGCACAATTTTATTTGAAATTTTGTTTCAAAAAAGATCCTTTCTACTTTAGATACTATTTGAAATAAATGGGATTAAGTAGGTGTATCTAAATATCTTAATCTTTACTATGAAAAAAATTGAAACTTAATAAATCTTATAGAAAAAAAGTATGTTAGAAACAATATATCTATTAGAACCAATGTTAAAACAAAAGAACATCAAACTGCAAAGAACAAGATGTTTTTTGAAAGCTTTATGAATGTAATATGTACATTTGACAATTTGTCAATTATAAAAGACGGGCATACTAAGTGGAAAATTTATCAGCCAATTAGTTTAAAAAGTTTATTGTTAATAAAACGTATCATTGGTCCAATGCGGCTGGTACGTATTTTGAGTGGTAGTTATTCAAGCATTCATTTATAAAAATACACAGAAAGTAAAATATTTGAATTCATGTTTTTAAATACCCATTAAAAGAAATAATCCAGCTTGTTTCTCTTCTCATTACGGACTATTGGAGTACAAAATAAATAAATTCCAAATTGCAAAAAACCGTTCTGCATAAAAATACTGTCATCTAAATGGGATAACGATCCTCCAATTTCCAATTGGCTCTAAAAGACGGCAATTAAGGGTAAGTTCACATTGTTAGCGATGACGATTGGAATAAAAATATATTTCTATCAATGCTTAAAAAAATACAAATGGAAAAGCGACCTAGTTCATTAAAGCATATTTGAAAACATGCTAATAATCTAGATACAATGAAATGCGGGAAAACATTTGAAAAGAAATACGAAGAAATCTGAAGGAAAACGAGCGGGCAATTGGCATAAAAAGATCGTGGCCAATAAAACGGAATCCGCATTGTTGACGACGATTCAATCGGCGGGAACTTGGTTCGGGTGGGTGTGCGATTATATTGCGCGCGAAAAATGTAAGTAATTGTGTATACTCGTAGTAAAAATCAATCATTTCATAATATATCTCTTGAATAAATACATATTTATATTTATATTTTTCTGTCAATTAAAATTTTCGTTCAATATATAGACAGAAAGTACGTATTTTACTGGTTACAGGGCCTGATTAATTTCTTTCGCTTTTTTTAAATTCATTACAGTCGAATATGCCCGTTTATTAAAGGTAATCTTAAAAAAACTTATCTTACGAAAATTTATTGTTAACGAAGAACAATGAAATTCACCCAAAAAAGGTTTATTTAAAATATAAGGCACATTACGTATGTATATATTTATGTAGGTACTGAGAATTCAAGAAACATATGTAGGTATGTGCAAATTCCTTATCTTTATTATGTATCTGAGATATGAAATTTAATTAGTTAATATTTATATAAAGCTAAATTGTCAAAAAACAATTCAAAGGCTCTAAAATCTTACTAACAAAATGTTATACAACAAAGATTATTTTAAAATTAATTTAAAACAGCAAGGCCTAGTTGACGGAAAATAGTTGAAGGACGCAGTAAGAAAAATTGTATGAAAAGCTCAGGATAGGTAAGTAATGACGGACACACATTTTTAGTAACTATACGATCGCGGCAGAACACGGTAAGGGCGGTTTCACAATTTTATTCGCCAAGATATACTCGTACGTGACGTGTTTGTTGGAAAACTTTCAGTGACTAATATTGTGAATATCCTTAAATTTCATTCCCGGTAAAATCGTCAAAATATGTTAAACTACCATTCTACATATGAGTTTATTAATTTGTTAAGTTAAAAATTTTAATTAAAAAATTAAATTAGAATTTACAAAATAACTGAAATGAACCCAATAATAATTTGAAATCCTTAAAATGAAAAATTCAAAAACCCTCAGTAACATTTTTGAAAATTTAACAATTGTCGTAAGTATGATTAAAAAATCGGCAGCGGACTCGGCGATGATGCGACAGCGCGGTCGGGAACACGGTTTGGGCGGGCGGCATTTTTATCCCCGAGGAAAAACGAACGACATCCACTGTGGATAGATGACGATTGATTTGCAATGTTGTCGATTCGCGGCCGGATTGAAATGGGTTTTTGTTGGCAGTAAACGTTCGCTAGATCAGAGCTATTGCGTGATTTGTACACGTTAGCTATGAGTCTAAGCCTATCCTTATGACAAGCAATGTGTTTATGAAAAGAAAATATGATTTAATGTGAATTTTATATGTACCTTGTCTGAGATAATTTATGAAGATATAGGTACAATTTACTAATTAATTATACTATGTACCTAAGTAGGTAGTACGTGCCAGTGTAACAAGTATGAATTTATATACATTTACATATGTAAATAAATATATTATTGACTATTGTATGTTTTAGACTACGTAAGTGAGGAGCTGGACTAAATTTTTAAAGAGCTGCTGTAATAAACTCTAGGATAACAACACAATATTGAATTCAAATATTTTCTTAAATAAAATTAAAACATTAACAAATATAACTTGATATATACTGTATGTATTTGCAATATAATTGTTCCTCAAAGCTTGTTAAATTCTTCCGTGTAAAGTATGTTTTAGATATCTGGTAGAAGAATAGCTAAGGAAATCTCAAATGCCACCATACTGATAAAATTAATGTTGTACATAAAACTTACTAACATGTTAATGAAGTGCGTTTATTTTATTGTGTTTATCAATTGTCAATTAATATAAAATTTAATTAACATAATACTCGTTCTATTTTCAATAATTACAAGTTGTTGAATTAACTTCTAATAAAAGTATTTTACAAACATTAAAGAACTAAGTCATAATTAATAGGGACAGGCCCAAGGAATTTTAAGAAAAACTTTCCAAATAGTTTCTCGTATACCAAAAACAAAAGTAGTCACATCTAAAAACTTTAAAACTCACTTTGCGTGTGTGTGTGGTCGTGCGACGCCTTCGGAGGCTCGGGGGGCGCTCGCTGGGCTACACCGACCGCCACGCACCGTCACAGTGACCCGACCACAGGGCAACTTTAGTTCCGATCAGTTTCTTAACAATTCACGAAGTTAAAACATGTTACGAGAGTTCAGAGTATCGATTCGCACGGAGATGAGTTGCGACCGTCGCGTCAGCAGACCGACTGAGGATCGAGGCGCGAAACAGGTGTAACGCGACGACTGCGCCGCGCGGCTGGGCGGGGCCAGACCGCACACCCCACCGTGGCCCCGCCCAGCGGCCGCCACGCCCACCTGAATTAATAAAGGCGGCAAACACCGCCGGACACGCGGACAATGCTACATTGTCCGCGTCCAAAATAGTTTCAATTAGAACCCAGAACTAAGCACAAAAGCCTACGCCGTCCTGTCATTCACTGCGAAATTGACCGTTGCATTCTCGATTAGTGCGACTTCGTACAAAACACTCTATGTCTGGAATGTAGAGCTAAATTCAAAACCTAGAGACCACTGTAATATCTGTGGAACATGTAAAAGTTGCATGTATTAAGTTTATTTGCTATAGCGATTACATACAAAAATAGTACCTACCAGTTTTTACTCCCGGAACGATTGTTCACAGAGCGGGCACAACGGAGCAAAATAACATGGTAAAAAATAAAAAAGTAATGGTTCAAATGATATAACTATTTACCATAATCGAGACTCGTCTAATATCCCTTTTAACGAACATGATCTTGCGTGATGGATAGAACAATAAATTAGTTTTAATAGTTATCAATCATTTTCACATGATACATCAACCATTTATAATGCACAAAATTTTTCATATTCCAATCATTCTCTGAATATAAGAGTCATTAGTCATATTGAATACATTATAGATGTAGACTCCGCGTAGAAACACTCAGGTACCTACATCCCTTACAATATAAAAGCTAATTGCGAGGTGTCATTTCACCTGACTAATGACATCTACCTAAGTCTTTTGTCCAATAGGATTTACTTTACAGTCTGAAAGAAAAACGAAGTGTTTATCACAAGTATTCACTGTGATACTGTAGAATGTAATTTCAGTACCTACTGTTGAAAATTGCAAAAACATATTCGGAAGGTCCTGGGTTCGATTCCCGGCTCGGGCACTACTAAATTTGCTACTTTAGATTTTTTACTAGTGGCTCAGAGTCTGGATATGTGCCCGATGTATGGCAATAGGCTCACCACCTATTCCATAATGGGATGTAAACGTAACTGGTGAAATGTGGGAGTGTTCTACATACATTCCTCTGCCTACCTCTTCGGGGATGACAGGCGTGATGTTACGTTAATATTGTTCACGAACAGAGCCTACTAAAGCGTCCAATTTATTAACCAGTAACTTTATCGTCTCCCTTAAGGCTTTCAATAAGATTTCATAAGACATTTATGTTCTAAAACCAGTAGGTATAGAATCCTTATCTTTCCCTTTGAAATAAGTAGGTAAGTAGAAAACAAATGACAATCGGAGAATCTTGAAAAACATTGTTATATAGCTGACCGCCTCAGGCTTGACATTAAGTTCTTCAATTGATTTAACGTTTCAAATAACTACAAGTCTAGGGAATTACCTATAGTTCAGACTTCCTTTATTGGGGTTCTGTGGTTTGAATTCTAAGCAAACGCCTATTACATCTAATTACATATATTTTTCAAATCAGTACCGCCACGACGACGGTTAACGGAACAATATAAGAAAATGTAAACGTCATAGATTTCTTCATTATATCCTTCTAGGTATAAACAGTGTTTCAACCTGCATTTGGTCACCGTATTTGACAATGGTTTACACCTTTATTTACCTGTAACATTGGAATGTTACAGCGTTTGATGAAAAAAATCAAAATAGCGCTTGAAATTGCAGTCCGTAAAACATATTTCGAATTGTTTGAGAACGTATAGAACCTCGCATATCGAATAGGAACCGGGTACAGCGGCAGCGGTGTAACAATGGAAAGTTTGAAATTAGAACAAAAAATCACTCTTTTGTTATGGCGCATAACAAACACACAGTTCAAAAACTAAATTTGAATCGATGTTAAATTGTTTTAGTGGAACATCAGAGACCATTGTTCTGTAAATACAAAATTGTCGATACAGAAAACAAAAAAAACCATTACCTTAATTTGCGCTAACATATTTTCCGTTTGGTTTTTTTAAAAACGTCTTTATTTCATCATTTTTAAGAGATATTCAGGCTTAACATTATTAATACCTATTAAATTGTTAAATCAGATCTGACACAGAGAGGATCAAACGCCAAATATTTGTATCCTTACAGACTTACTACTTCTTTTACATTTATCACATTCTTCGCTTCTACTCCTGCTTTCTCCACCAGCCAGTGTTTTACCTATTTGGATAAGACTAGCGAGTCTCATTTACCCTTATTATTTTAACCGCCCCATCAGCAATTACCTAGCCTATTTGGTCAAGATAATAGAATTTTGGTTTCCGTCGGCACCAGCATTAACATTTTTAGAGTGTGTAATTTCTTCTAACGTTATAAGAATCTAAACATAATTTACTATAAGACAACAGGAATGGCTAAAGTTCCTTGAAAAAAAAAAGCGTAACATCACGCCTGTTATCCCGAAAGAGCCGCATTTGGATATAGAGCTTCCAGAAACATCGCTACAACTCGTGTTCCTCTGCGTTTAGAGCCAGTAGTACCTTCCATTCCAGGCCCGACCGGGTCGTCCTCCATTTTATGTGTACCTTTTATTGACTCGTATAAGTTACTTGTTATTTATTCAAACGTATGAAGGAACTGGATACATACATAATACATACATAAATACTGCATACTGCATTACTGCATATTGAATAGTACGTTACACTTAACTCCGTCACCATACCACGTTTCGTAGTGTATGAATTACGTTATTAAACTCTATTATGTATGTACATATATGTTGAATGTCTCGTTTGTTAAGTGGTTGCAAGCGCGGCTGCTGATCGAGAGGTCCTCTGTTCAAACGCCTGGTCGGGTACTATTGGATGTTTCTTGGAATTACTGGATAATGTTTGTAGTAGTTAGTGGCTTGGAGTTTACATTTGCGTCCGGTGTACACTGTAAAACTGCTAAATGTGAGTGTTCTAAACTTATCTGTCTGCCTCTTCAGGGACTTTTTTTTTGTAGTCATTTGTATAAGCAAGTTTACATACAGATACATTACACACAGACAAAACAATGATCAGTAGGATTCAACCTTGAAAGTCAATATTTATGCAATCAACTAACCCTGGTAACATTCTTTTTACTGGTGTTTTTATTTGCAATGTTCATTTAATTCAGCGTTATAGTAGGTATACGAGCCCAACAATTTGTATGAATACTTGTTTGTAGTTACTGTATTCACTTATGTATGTAAGTATGAAGCCATACATATATTAATCACTGCCCATTTATTTACTTATTTCTTAACTGCCCTATATGTAAATCTAAAATTGTCAAGAATTTTAACGTCGGTTTTTCACCACAAATTTCAATCATAAAGTTTACACCTGATATTCACGTTTTGAAGGCCTTGAATGCTATCTCGACTATTTATACAAAGATTTCTGTATGCATGCCCATATGTATGTCTGTGTGTGTATGTAAATCTTTCATAACTTTTAAACAAACTGACTGTTCGGAACGTGCCTGTTGGTGTTCTGTAGCCCATAGGAATTTAAATTTTAAACTAATGTTTTTTTGTAATACTTTTTCAATGGTTTTAATTGCATATCAATAACAAATCAGTTTTTAAGCACAAAACCTGCGTCCAACGCCACCTATTTCATCGAGATCGATTAATTTGTTCGAGCGATATCTTCGTCGAATTTCTAAAACACTGCTTTTTCCAAACAATTTTTAAATTATCTACCTGATCGATTTTATGCAAAAAACTTTTTTCTTGCCCTGAAAAAACTTTAAAAGTACCTACATCAAGTTACATTTTAGATGTTGTAAAACACAAACCCCTCTTGAATATAGATAGTAAAACGGTCGTAAGGAATCTAAATCTGTCTATTCACGGTAGAAATCTTCAGTATTGATAGTAGGAAAACCGTCATAGGAAACTAAAGGCAACCATTCACGGCCCAACGCCGTCGTATTTCCGATAAGTGCTTACGTCCGAACTGTAGTCTGTCCGTTTGCTCTCGCCAGGAAGGATCTCGCGCCCGAACAAACAGCTCCGTCCAATGTGTACCCGGCGCTAGCGAAGCCCGCCGTCAGAAGAAGAAGTCAGTTGGAGAACGGTTGTAAGAGCACTGTATTCATTTGTACAGTTGGATATTTACAGAACTGGGTATAGAAAGTTCGTTACAGACGCTACCAACTTTAAGGTGAGGAGCTATTTTATCCGTAACGTCTACTTTATACCCGTAAGGGATGTGGCGCGACATTATATGTAGTATTTTTTTGTTTTAATTGATTGGCATAGAGCAATGAATACTAAATATCTCTATCCTAGTACCTACACCTGAAGCGCTTCTTCTACATTCATCACTCATTGTACATCCAAATCGATTTAAAAAACTGTGACTCTGCCACAATATTAATAATATTTTGAATGTTGAACGTAGCAAAGTGTTAATTAGCTATTGATCGTTTAGTCCCTACTAATATCACAAATGATTATAACCGTTGTCATTACTTTAAAACAAAATGAGAAAAAGTAGAGGTTATGAATAATAAACGGCATTCATCGTTCAGTTGTTAAGTGTTTATAACATAATCTCACGCCTATAATCCTCGAAGAGGTAGGCACAGACGTGTAGTACAATCCCACTTTTCATCAGTTACGTTTACATGCCACTACTGAATCGATCGGGAGTTGAACTTGTTACCAACACGCCAAGGACGCGATTAAGTGTTTTTAAAAATAATAAACGTATTTAATAAAATGACAGCAGTTAATTACCTTACCTCACCTTAGTCTGAGCTATATATGTGGGTTTGCAATAAAATTTGCTTCCAAATAATTATGTAGTTCTTTATTTTATACACCCTCGCCTGCAGCCATGCGCAGCTAACTAAAATGTAAAAAAGAAACAATATAGCGGGGAAATGTTGCCAATTTTTTGGAAACCGTTACTCTAGTGGACGTATTCAATGAAGTATTAT
>DWFO01000103.1:0-26831 GCA_018246595.1 Mimoniades nurscia nurscia
ACATCGCTGTCTACGTAGACGAGGAGCTTATAGTGGACAAGAAGCACTCTCCAATGTCCTACAGCTCGAAGGAGTCTTTTGCAGTCGAGTCGACTTCTGAAGTTCTGAGAGAGTTTTATCCCCCTTCAAAAACTTCCAAAGATTACCTGTATATAATCCAGTCATTCTTTAATCCTGTGAGACAGGATTACAATAAATAACATACTCTTATCTGATACGACCATTAAATCGTCACGTATGAACGCTCAACCCATGAATAGCTCATGACTAATTAGCCAAGTTCCACGCACGAGGCATTAATTTTGTCTCTACGTGATTACAAAGACTTGGCAAATGGCAAGTCTTTTTATTACGTACGACTCTTACATAAATAGCTACCGCTCTGTTAGTTAGCCGTTAAAATTTGTTGATATTAAAGAAATATACCGTGAGACACCTACCTGCATTGACTTGTGCAGATTGTCTGCAGATATTAACTCTTTACACAAGTTACAAACAAAGTTATATGTTATAGTAAATGAATTAAATTAGAATATTGATACAACAGTTACGTTCATTAGCCGTTACAAAAGGATTGCCTGATTATGAGCGGAAGTTTTATGGAATCATAAAAAATATTAATGAAAATCAACTATATGTATAACTGAATTCAAGTAAAACAGTTCTTTGTTACCTTTGCACTGTATGCTCGTGGCCACGCATTCCCTTTTATCAAAATAGAAGTACATTTTTATATCAACGAGTAGAAATATCGGCGTTAGCGTTTAAAACATACGAGTAGCTGATTTTGGTTTTACTTTCTCATTTAAAAGTACGAACGTAAGACTTGACGGTAATAATGTAAACCATTTACTACAGCGGCATAAAGCTAGAGATAAACAACGAACAACTATGATGTCGGAAGTGTTGGCCACACTACGACAGCTGCAACTACTCGTTCAACATCCCTACTGAACTTGGGTGACATAATAGCTTTGATAAAGCTCTCGAAAGATAGACCAAATTTTGTTTATGTTGAAAACTTTAGTAAGCTGGAATTGAAATCATTTGATTCACTTGGAATCTTGGAAATTTTTTTTATAATTCAATTTAGTTACATATATAATTATACATGAAACTGAATTAAATACGTTTAATCGTTCGCATGGCTGCTAAAAATTTCTGCTTTGATAAGCTACTGTAGTATAATATAATAAAATGCCAACATTTCTTTTCCGTTGGACACATCGAGCACGTCGGTCACGTTACTGGGGACAGACGTTTGGTGGAAACTTATCTTATTCCACTACACCGCAAATGCAAATGGGTGAAAAATGGAACAATAAAATTCGCTAACTGTAATTCGGCCGTTTTTTTCTTCCAAGACATCAAACACGATGTCTAATAGAAATTCCAGGAACAATATCAATTTTTTAAACAAGCGTAGACAATGATAAAAATTTACGATGAAAGCAGACCGCGGATGTGGTACGCAAACAACGGTAACGGCTCCCGGCACAAGTTTATATGCAAGATGTGTAAAGACTTCCGTAATTACTATTTTTAGTTTCTTGAAACCGCCAGAAGAACAGACTTTCCCCGTTTAATGAAAACAGCTATGTGACTTTACACTATTTACGTTCCTTATTATAATTCTACCTGTTTAAACAATGGTAATGTAACATCACGCCTGTAATCCTCGAAGAGGTAGACAGAGGAATGCAGCACACTCTCACGTTTCACCAGTTACGTTTACGTCCCATTATGGAATAAGTGGTTAGCCTATTGCCATACACCGGGCACATATATTTGAAACCAAGACCTCCCGATCGGCAGTCGCGCTTGCAACCAACAAGAACAACGAGGCAGTTAAACAATGGTAACACAGATGACCAAGCTACCAAAAGCTAATCGTCCATTCGATTAATTAGTACTAACATCTAAAAGTCGAAAATAATCATTTTGGTAAAATCAAAATGTTCATCAATCAATTTTCATTCAGAAAACAGCTTAATGGACGTCTGTGATACCTACCCAATAATTACGGTATCGGCCTTACAGCCACTTCTGTTTTAAGACTTGGAATTCGATAGGTTCAAATCGCACGATTATCATTAAATTCTTTGAGAATTCTTTTCTTGAAGTTAATCCTTACATAATTCTCATTCTACACAATAGAAACCAAGATGCTAATTACAGTTAACCAAGTCTGCAGACCGCTTGGGGACATGGGACTTTGTATGAGCAGAAAACAATGAAATCCATCCACTTGAGAGGGGACTGTTTGCAAGATATGTATATTCTATAATTACTACTTGTAGTATCATATAACCGCAAGAATAACGTTGTTTTTATAAAGCAGGAATGAATTGTATTGATTTTAGTCTTATGCCATAGCTACAAAGAATATATAATTAGATTCGGTAATCGAAAATGTCCAGTGAAGTAAACGAATGTTTGAAATGAACCGAAATCTAAGGCAATTGCAATTCTCGAACGTCGTGTAAGGATATTAAGATTAGATGCCGTCGGCTCTTGAGGGAACGTTCTCTATTTTGCGATTTTTTTATAAACTTTTTAGTCTTTTAGTGACCTAACTTGTTTCGGTGTATTATTGTTCAAGTTAAAAAACGCAAAACAATCCATTTTTTCTCCAAATTTAGATGACATATAAAGATTTTAAATTTATTTTCATTGTATTTCACATTAGTGAATATTAAGGGTTATTGCCGATCTTTCGACTATTTTTAACTCATTCACAAAACCTCGAATAAAACTTTGTGAATATTACTTAGATAGGGACTGTTTACTTTTGTCTTCAAGGGAATACACTTCGTAGCTCTTTTTCAATAACCCTTACCAACATCAAGCTTAATAACACTAAGTAATATTACAAATCATTTCCCATACGCAAAATAAGCACACAACGCCTTTTAGTATTGAAATAAATATAATTTATGAGCAAAACACATCAATAACATAATCGATATCTATAAATAAATATTCGCCAGAAACATGACATCCGGTGTCATACGCACAAAGCATGACATTGTCCAATGACTCCGAATTTTTTTGTTCTACATCAATGACAAAGGGCCTAATTTACATACAGACACGACGAACACATTTTATCTATAGGTACCTACGTGATATACATATTTTATCGAATCAATATTATTATTTTTTTCTTGTAAGTATTGAATAGTAAAATACATGATTATTATCTACCTTCAAACTACTAGGAATATTGCTATATAGATATTGTTTGTTTAACAGACCACTGATAAAGTGTGAGATTTTTCAATTCAATCAAAAAACAATTTCGTTTGCGAATTTAAAGTCAGCAAATAAGTAATGTTAGAATGTTTCTAGTCTAGTAAATTTGTCCCCAGAAGGAGCAAGCAAGATGTGAATAAGTGTGAAACTTGGGTATTTGTTACAATTGATGGAATGCAAGTAAAAATTTGTACGGTATCTTACGGTTGAAAATAAGATTCTTACATCACTATTATCAAACTAGACCAATTTAATATGGTATTATATGATTTGTAATTTAAATAAATGTGGCAATCGTGAGCCAAAAGTATAAATCTGGCGCTTAATTTTGGAACTAACTGTTACCACAATTATGTTATTGTCCATTTGCGAATAGTTTATTCGTAAATTAAACTGACAGCTAGCTAGCACTGTCGCAATATTAAAGCTATTCCATGACGTAAATGTTGTAGTTAGAAGCGATTAGTATTTTTTTTATAAATATTAGTATTCGGTTAAATTTTATATTTAAACAGATATTCTAATTATAGCCTTATGTAATTGTGAAATGATTGAATTACAAATCCTTAATGTTATATTGAATTACTATACTTATGAAAACGGCAAGCTAATATGCCCGTAGTGCGCGAAGAAAATTTCTTCACCAATAAGATTGACTAATAAATGAGATAGCACCAACTAAATGAAAAATAAGGCAGTCACACAAGCCAAATCGGTCATATTTTTAACTAAATGTCTACATATTATATCGTTGGTCGTGTTGGTTGCAAGCGCGACTGCTGCGCGTCAGGTCCTGGGTTCAAATCCCGCGTCGGGTAGGTACTACAAAATTTTTCTGATTAAGATTTTCTAGTAGTGACTCAAAGTCTGGATATTTTCCCGATGTACGTTTATAGTGTCACGAACTATCTCATAGTGTAAATAACGACTTCAATTTCGTAAGCACGTAATTCTGGACAGATTACAATATAAATTAAATAAATATATAAATAAAATTAATTTTAACGACGTGAACGAAATACTCGTATGTAAGTATAAATTTTGTGAAACTAACAAACTTTTCTGTTGGTACTGTCATATACTGTCGATACTTTATCTACCATTAAATAACATTTTTCTTGCTCCATAGACACCTCATAATGACGTTCTGACTAGCCCACATATAACATCCCGTTTAATTACTCTGACATTATTATTTTCTTAAAAGATTTGCTACATTTTCTTTTGATAATTACGTTTTTACTTATACGGTCGCTACAGAAATTATACCTATTGTAAAATAAACAATCCAATTTTAAAAAGAGTCTGGGTAGAATTAAACATAATAATTCATTTATATGAAGCGAACATTTGGCAAGTACACTTATGACTTCCTAATTAGCTCTTCTTATAAATATTGTAACAGCCTAAATATATATTATATAATAAAAACCTGCACTAGAATAAAAACCTGTACTATAATAAAAACCTTATACTATAATAAAAACTAGACACAAGATTTAGAAATCTTTGTCAATTCCGCAACACGTACAAGTTATAGGCATACATTAACAAATAAATTGAGCAGCGGCCGTAAGAATAATTGTATGCCAATGAATAACGATCGCAAATATGACTGAGTAATATGTAAATATTATCGGCACCGGAAATCTCCAAAAGTATTTATCCTGTGTGTGTATCGTATATCATCGTTTGAATCTGGGTATATTAAGTATGTACGAGTATGTGCTTTTTAATGTTTACATACTGACAATATAAAAAAAAAAATTTGCTTATTTTATTGTATATAAAATTAAATGCGGGCCACCTAAGTAAAATAATTGCAAGTCAAGACATATTGTACAAAAGATCCCTATTTGTTCCTGAGGTCCTGACTATCCCTAAGAGCAACATGGTGAGAAGACATAATATTTCGTATTTTGAAAACAAGACATCACAAATGGAACAAGATTCTGTTTCTGATTTTAAATAGTTACATGTAAAGTCTCATATTCGAACAAAGTTCTCAGTAAGATCGCTCTAGTGATCACAAGGAACTTCACGCTAAGGAACACGTCAAGAACGGCTGACGACGAAAACGGAAAATGTTGTATCTAACAAACGTTTTAAACTGGAAAACAAGGATTCAAACAGGATGTAAGTGCAATGATTCATTCACACACCTTGCACAGGATGCTCTACCTTTAGTTATTGTGAATAAAACCTTTAAAATTGTTTATATGTACGTCAAAGCATGTTTCACTCAAAGAGACTGAAGCGGCTGAAAGAAGTAATTACATAATGCTCTCGTTTCGAGTATTCAGCGTAATTACTGACAAAGACACGCGTCACAAAGGTTTAGGATTGAAACGCTTGCGACCTTATTTTTGTTGTTGACTGTACAGTCATATAAAAACAAATGGTTGTCATGCTGAATGTTATAAGCTCGTAAGTGTGCCTGCCTTTGTACGTTCAGAATATTGTTTGAAAATAATGACTAAAACTGATTGAAGCAGATAAAAGGAGTTAAAGTAGTAAATGAACATTACGCAAAACACTTACCTATGTACATTTCGGTTTTTAATGCACAATTGAAATAAGATGTATGGATGGAAATAAGATATATGAAAATAATATATGTACATGATGCATCACAAAACATAGTAATAAACCCAATTCTACCCTGGTTTAGCCATAGCCGTTGCTAAGCCATTTACTAAGATGGGGTTTAGCCACAAAGTGTTGTAAATGGAATGCCAATGGAATCAACCAACGAAGGGAGGCGCAAAACGCCTGTCTTCGACGACATAAACACGAACACTGTCGCCGTCTTACAAATGGCCGTTGAATGTCAATACCAGCGAATTAATTTTCATCTACCTGCCAATTCTAACTGGAAAAGAACAGCTAGCATAAACTTGCATACGATACCTACCGCCTGGACACTACAATAAAACTACAATAAATGTGCATATGAATGAAATATTGATCGTTTAGCATACGATTTATGTGTAGTATATTGCTACAGGCCCGCCGCAGTACACTCATGCCCTGTGTCATGACGTTAAAAAGGTTGTAACCATTGTCAAAAAGTCAAAGTAAAATAATATAAAACAACCACCATGAGACGTGCGCCCAAGAATTAATATTGCTGCTTCTTGCAGGGTTGAAACCGTCGGCGTCGTTAAGAAGTTTATCTGTTATATAATGTAAAACTATTCTATCGAGACGTGCGTCTACCAGCGGATCTGGTTGGTTAATTTTCTAAAATCCCATTATGTAACTAATAACTAACGCCATGAACCAAATTACATGTCACAGGACGCGGAAGCGATGTCGCGCTGTAATCGGGGATTGTGTTAATAAATCAGAACCTTCTCAAATTAAGTAATTAACATTTCCCTGTGGCGTGGTGTGTCGGCTACAGTGCTCTAGCTTACATCTTGCTTTGCCCCCACCATTTTCCAACCGGCAATTCTGTCACGTTTACATGGTATAAGCTTGTCAAACATATGACTGATGTGAGTGTAAGAACTCGTCGAAAACGGCGTGAGGGTATGAAAAGATTTATTTAGAATTAGAACGACAGGTGTGTAAGGATATACATGTTTAACACTCGGTGCTAATTGCTTACGTAAAGTACCTGTATACCTGTGTGAATATATGTATCTATGTAAAAAAAAATCCCTGATGATCTTAGCGTAGCCCGTAGCCCTAATATCAAACTGCGTGCAAAGTTCCTCCTGAGATTATCAGCCCACTTGGTAGGAGGGCAATATATTTAATTTATTGTTAACGAGATCCAGTCCCATTTGTGTCATTGTAATATATAAAGACGACTTCCAATTCTCATATGGAAATAGCATACATTGCTACTACTGAAGTTTGAGATGGTCGTCTCTATAGCACGCGTGGTCCAGCAACCAACTACTTCTTCCTTAAACACAAATTATCACGAACCGTACATTTCCTATTATCTACAAAAACAGTGCATAAATCCAGGCATTACGTGACTAATTGTATAATAACTGTATCACACACACAGTTACATACATCCAATGTGCGAATGCGGCGCCAACTTGCAACGCAATCATAGGATAATATTATTAAACCGGAACCCGGATCGCTGCCGAAATCAACTTAACAACATTACTTACTCACTGAACATGTTACCGCTGTATGTAACTACTACGTGTTGGAAACAGCGTTTAGCGTTTATGTGCTTTGACATTTATTTGTGTTTGACTAGAATAATATCCCACTGTTGGGATACTATGTACTATTACACTCATAGGAGCACACAGCTTACTGCAATATGTAAGGAATATTTACAAAGCAGTTTCAGATTTATTGTTAATATTACAAAAAATTTGATGACATAACAGTATCAGATTTCTTGTTAATATTAAAACAATTTCGTCTTAATAACATATAAGCTATAAGGTATCATAAAGTACATATATTTCAGCCTCCACTAAAGTGACACCATGAGAGCAATATACGACTTTGCGGTATGGTATGAATAAAGAGTTAGTACCAATCCTAGATCATTCGTCGCTTACGTCACCAGCGTCAAATCATTCCCACTAACGTTCATTTGCCTGCGAACGGTACCTACTCAATATTCGAGCAAGTATTGTATTGTTACCGACGTCGACCTCTACACACTTAATAGCTCGACAATAGCAAGTACTCAATGCAACAGGATACATCTACTTAAAATCATTTTATATTAACAAATTTTATAACACGGTCATGGACGATTCATGATCATAAAGGGACGTTAAAACATGCCGTAGCTTTAGTTAAACATGTATAAAACAAAAAATACCGTCCCGAATATATGTATGTATAAAATCTTGCATGAAATAAAATTCACGTCTATGGATTACAATTATAATACCTTTGCATATCATTCTACATAGCAAAGTGGAAAAACACATGTCTGGCGAGAGAGCACTTTGTAATTATATTACATACACGTTACTTCAAAATAAAAAGCGCAACGCTAAACGTGAACGATTAAATGCATATGGTACATTTTTAATTTAAATCATTCTTTAATTTTTAACGTAGAGCGAATGGAAAAAGTTTTAGCGGTAAGCCGGATCATTCGGAGCTTACGTCATCTCCGTCAAGTCATTCCCTGTTCCATTCATTCGCCTGCGAACGACGCTCAATTGTCGAGTGCGCGTGGTATTGTAATCGACGGATCGCGACCTCTACCGCTTAATAGCTCCACAATGGCGTGCGCTCAGTGAAATAGGACATCCACTTACGAGCTTTTCATTTGAAAATAAATATACTTACTACACAGTAAACACAAGGATTTTTATTTATAGTGCCATTAAAGGATCTAATTTAATGAAATTATGGATATGTTTTAGTCTTGTATATTGTGCTCCGTGAAGCTTCCCTTCAGGGCTCAATATTGAGGCTTTGTGTAGAAAACTTCTTTATGGTGTTAAGCTTACTTATTAACGACGATAAAATAAAGCTTCTTTATAGAGGACTTATTTTTTTCTTAATTATAAATCTTTTCTTTTCTTTTCTTAATTTTAAATCAAATGCGGCCGGTGGTTACATAAATAATTAAAACCTAAATACATACATGGCAGACATAATTAATTTATAAAAGGAAAGTAAATAGAAAAATATTTATAAGGTAAGAATAAGAAAGTAATTAATTAAATAAGTAATAATAAGTAATTCTTAAGAAACATACACAAAAAATAAGTCAATGGAAATTATGATGAGAAGAGCTACCTTCTTATCCTGAGTGTAGACAATCTAAATGAAGAACGGTAAAAAGTTTGATGGTGAAGATCAATATTGAGGTGTATCAATTATTATTGCGGTCTGCTATCGTAAGACACCTCGAGGTTTTAAACGCTTTATTCCAATAATTATTGTCCTTAGATTATTATCATAAGTTCAGTTACACAAATTTATTAGGCCTTATTTGTATTCATTTGTTATGCGCCATGAATATTTCATGTTTTCATTACATTAAAAACGCTTTCAGAAAATATCGATAATTGACAATTACGACTAATGAACACTCAACGAATGGTTTTACAATGTTGTTGTATAGTATATTTAGGGTCGACGCACACTACCTCTTGTTGATTCAGTGAAGTTTTTATATAAATAATCAGGCTGTATGCACATTAACGTTCACCTTTCTGCTTACGCCCGGATTAATGTAATACTTTAAACGAACAATTCTTGTATATTTATATATACGCCATTGGTTTTTCCTAAATCGCTGTAACAATTTTGGCGAATTGGCGAGTTTTTTACTATTAAAATTGTTCTAGGTACGTTACATCTACGTGGTAATTTGGTTAGAAATATTATCATCCAAACAAAGCTCGGTCGCCCAGCTAGAATAATATGATATATTTTAAACGTCCATCTCTAAAAAACGCCGAAGAACAAGCCGAGAAAAGGCAACGTTGCCATTCATCATGTCAAAGCTATGTTTCGTATATGTCTTCTTTCTATAAACCCAAAGCCATATCTTTAATCTTATTGTCGGCAGGTTGCGCGTTCCCGCTGCGTTGGCAGGGCCGCTGGTTCCAGTCGGGCGTGATCCAACCCATCCTCATCGACGGCGCCATCCTCTCCAACAAGGGCCGTTGCCTTTCCTCCGAAGGTGACAAGTTCCTCATCGTTGACGAGTAAGTACGTTTGGTTACTTGAAGGTTAACGAGGTCACAAAGAGTTTAGCCGGCTTGACTCACGTTTGTTTTTTCGGGGTGACCCGACCGGTGAGTGTACAAACAAACGTGAGCCAAGCCGGCTTACTTCTTAGTCATGTCTAACACTCACGAAACATTTAACAATAAAATAGTTAATGAGGTTATTGAAGGTTAATGAGGTTTAACAAATTTCATAAATGAGTAGTGTTTTGGATTCTTTTATATCTAAAGGCGTAGCAAACAGGCTACGGCCCCCATCTGGTAGCAAGTGGAATACTATCTATAGATATCTGCAAAATCAGATAACTTACCAACGTGTTGCCGAACGTGTTAAGAAGATATCCCCATATACTTGACTATATTTAATGTATTATGAACGTAACAACACGCCTGAAATCCACGAATAGGTAGACAAGGAACTTAGTACACTCCCACGTTTCCCCAGTCGCGTTTACGTCCCACTGTGGAACAGGCGGTGAGCCTATACTCCAGGTCTAAATCCAGACTACGAGTCCCTACTAGAAATTTCAACTATAAAATCTAAGTTACAAAAGTCCAATTTATTACAAGACCCGAGCTTTGAATCCAGAATATCTCGTTCGGCAGCCGTGCTTACACCACTCGACCAACGAGGTAGTTAAAAAGTTAAAAATAACTGTAACAAATATATTATTACATTTATATTTTGACTACATATATAAATTAATTACATGACTGCCTTGTTGGTCGTGTCGGTTGAAAGTGCGACTGCCGATGGCGAGGCCCTGGGTTCAATTTCCACTACAACATTTTTCTAATTTAGATTTTCTAGTAGTGGTTCGAAGTCTGGATATGTGCTCGGTGTATGGCAATAGGCTCACCACCTATTCCATAGAGGGACGTAAAAAAGTAACTGGGGAAACGTAAGAGTGTTCTCCATTCCTCTGCCTCCCTCTTCGGGGATTACAGGCGTGATGCTACTAGATCCTAGTATTTATTTAGAAATATGTGATTGTACCAGGTTCTCTTGTTTGTAATCAGACGTCCTTGAGTTGTACCAAAAGATTAAATAGACTTTTACTCTTTCATAAACTTGTTACACGAATACCTCAGATAATACTTAACTCTAAAGGAATCACGTTTACGACGCAAGAGTATAATAGCTATAACATTTATTTATATCCAAATAAAACATAATCTCGCATTGAAGATTATTTCGAGTGACATAACAAGGCAATTTTCAAAAGCTTAACTCGGGATAATAAAACGGGAGTTAGCCGTTTCGTCAAATCGCTGAAGAAATGAAGCAATAATTTCTAATCTTTGAATTATACGAACCGAAGTTGTCATTGTCAGCTTTAGTCGCGTAGTGTAGGGTATCCTTCACTTTAAGAGATTTTGTGAAAATCTAAATAAAGTTGTTAATAAATTTAAAGTCAACGTAATCACTTAATAACAGATGATCTTCATTACCACACTTTCATTTTTGTGTATTGATGTTACGATTTGTAAAATATACAAGGTATATTATGTCACGTTACGTCTATGTCTATTAATAGACTGCAGTAATCGCCATCGAACAGAATGAATGAGCGTTAAAATTGACATACATGTCTTAGTTATTGTCATCAGTTAGAGTTTATTTTTCACATGTCATAGAAATTCAATCCCACTATATAAATTAAAAAAATCAGAAACTTCAACGCAACTCGCAACAACTGAAGAGCAAGAGTAGTTACAATATAATTTAACCCCTGAATTTTCGTAATCGAATCAAAAAAGTATTAAATGACTTATGCATATGGCAATCTTACCCACTCAGTCTTCGGAAGTACACTATTGGATATACATAAGCATTACCTAATCAACGGCACACGCTCGATTTTAGTCCTTCAGAATACATCATCATCATCATCAGCCTATTGCAGTTTACCTTTGGACAAAGGTTTTCCCTCGCGGGTTACGCCCATAATCGTCCGAGTTGGAGCAGAGTAAGAATAAATTCCCCGATGCTGTGCCGGGATACAGGGTGTTGTAACTTGTAAGAGGCTACTAACGCCAGCCTTGCCAGGTCACAGCATGGCGCGATCTGATTCCCAACCCACATGCCTAGCGTAGGAATTTTGGGAATCACCCCTGTGAATCTATACATGACAAGTATTTCAAATATCTTTTTAAATGGTAATTTTAGTATTTTAGTCATTAAAATAAATATAACAGTAGATGCCTTTGTTGGCAGACAATGGCTTTAATCATTCTCGTACTGAGTGGGAACCCGTCTCCAATAGTGGAATCGTAAAAAGGCTGGTAATGACAATAATGACGTATATTGTAAATATTACGTTTTTCTCGCATATCACAAAAGGTGTGGTCACCTCGAATATTTCTCTGATCGATTAAAGCTGGAACGAGGCCGTTTGTCAAAGCACCATGGCTCTTATTTTCATGATTTTCATATTAAAATACAGCAATTGTATTGTTTATTTCAACTATTATTTATTCGTTCATTTTCCGTATTGAAATTGATAATAAATTCATTTATATGATTTAAATTTACGTTTCATTTATTTAGTACAACTAAAAAGGGACCCTTGTTCACCGGCTATTTTATTTCAAGTTTGTTATTCTATTAACATTTTTATTTTATATTCATATACACCCTTCATACACATACAGTGGAAGTTTATTACGTTAATATTACTTAATAACTTAATCTTTACGTACGATTCTTCAAGCGTCTCTTCAGATAGTTGAGATGTTAACGTGTAAGTTCCGCTATAAACGTGCGCCCGCAGCTTTAAGTGTAGCATGTAGATTTTTATAAAAACTTCCAACATGGGTATATGAACAAAGATATCGATATACTGACGAACTAAAACACAAAATACATCGTTATATGTAAATTACATAGGTACAATTAACATCGTATTTTTAAACGGCTGACAATTATGAATATTTAAATCGAATTGCATTTAAAATATGTTGTATTGACCAAAGTTTTTTTTTGTGTCTTCCCAACTCAAAAAATTTCATTATTTCTTAGATCTGAATAAAGTACAAAATGTGACACAATTCTGCACAAAATATAAGTAAAAGGTATCTAAATATTACTATGTTTCTCAGACAGCCTGTCTTCCTATATATATAATAAGTGTCGTCCTAACCTAAGAGATTAGACAGCAACTTTTTTATTGTTTCAGGAAAGGCTGTTACCGTTGCGTGGTGATGCATGAGAAGCATACAAACGTTCTTCAGTATAAAGAAAGTAAGTCAGTTATTATTATTATTTCTATTACAGCAGAAGTTATAATTATGGTAACTATAGCAACGTGTCCTCATGTCATTAAAGCTATGAGTTTTTCTATAGTAATTTATACGACTGTACGCAATCCTCCATAGGTCAGTTCATAGCGGTTTCATCTTTCTTTACCTCAATATTATATTAGATTCCATATCAAACACAAGTGAAAAATCTTTTCTAATTAATAGTTGAGGGAGTCGTAAAGATAAAATAGTTATTTGAAATGTTTTTGCCATTCACAAGTTACTTAGTAATCTGACTAGCCACGAAGTTACGCTTCACCCACATGCCGTTTCAATAGGAGTTGCCATCGAAATGGCACGAGATTCACTATAAACTTTACAGTGTAAAGTTTTAATGCCGCCAAGTGGATTGTGGACGTAGTTGAATACTTTGTACAGCTGTTTTATTATATTACTAGAAAGTCAAAAACTTGATTATTACTGGTGTATTGGTCTAGTGGTTAACCTTAACTGCTGGCTCGGAATTTGCTAGTTTACTTTTCATCCAGGATAAATAATACTGTGGAATAATTACGACTATAGATGTGTTTGTGAGTGTAAAAAAGTATATTACGAGTACATATATTTATATTCGTACATATGTGTCAACGAGGTATCAGCCATCTGGTTGCCTTAGCACAGGCTGCACCAAATTAGGCCCCAGCAGCAATGGATGAAGAGGTCCTATGTAAATAAATGTTGAAGAAACTTTTCATCCAAACGGGTTCCATTGTTTAAAACAGAGCAACAACATTGTTGTTATAAAAAATAACAACATGCATTAATAACGGGCATTCCGGACGTATAATCGCAAAACAGATTGTATGTATATGATTTTTACGTTTATTAGATGTAAATATTATATCTTGTCAAGAAACAAAAAACTTTAAAATTTAATGTCATGAGAACAAAATACAGTTATTATCATATATTGTTCTTCGCTGCAACTTTAATAACAGTGTTCCGTTTGTTCCAGCCTTCTGTTACCGTCGGGATGCGCTGCCACACCTGTGTTCTCTCATCACCGGAGACGCGTTACTCTATTCCATGTTCAGGGAGAACGCGGAGCCGGTCGACTGCCCGCTCAAGGGCCCGTTCTCGTTCACTTATAACAGGTATTTTATTTGCTATATCGACACATTGTTCCCGGGTCTTCGTTTAGACATCACGACCTAGCATACGACCTCCGTATCGTCTCTCAGATTTATAAGAAGTAATATTGGCTGCTAATAGTAAAAAAATCACTCGGATAATTTCGTTCAAATCAGACCTCCTAACAACGAACTGCATATGGTTCCTTGGACTATCTATATGTGTTGTGAAAACGTGTGATAATATGTACCATTTCCTCTTTTCTATGGTTACTTATATTAAGCGGTCACTGCTACCGCCGTAACATCTACCACCGACTCCGCACTGGACGGTACGAGAAGGACCATTAGTGCCAATACATTTCGTTGTTGTCATTATTACGATAAATTAACATCAAGATTGATTTAATTGAAGTCTTTGTAACATCATGACATACACATCTACATTGATGTTAATGGTAGGTACTCTTAGTAACAACTTGTGACTGTTTAAATGTTTTGAGAGCTTAACCGATATTTTTATTTAAACATAGTATACATGTATAACGTATGATATAATTAGAAAAGTTTATAAACTTAGGTCTGAAAGTATTGGTTTAGTTGGAATGTTGGTATTAGTTCGCGGGTCGAGCCAATCGCCGCGCAGCACCCCGACTAAACTTGTTTCGGCACAGATTATGAAGTTTACTCGCGAATTAGCCCTTGCCCCAATATGTTTGAGAGCTATACATTACTGTTAAATTTAAACTCGCAACCAAGGTAACAGTTCAACATCTGTTTGTTTTATTGATTAATTGTAATCGAGTTACGTAACGAATTGTTGTTTTCTGCGCGTCCAATAGTTTGATCTACCTATGTATGTACGAGTATATACAATTTGATCAATTTGGTGCCCAACCCGGGAATTTAACCCAGGGCCTCCCGATCGGCAGTCGCACTTGCAACCAACACGACCAACGAGGCAGTCAATATACTATATGTACCTATACGTAAAAAAAATATTGGTAAACTAGAAAATGACTTCATTTACATTTCATTCTTGTGTACAATGGGAGGACTTCACGCTCATTAATATTGTCTAGAAATCAACACTTGCCAAAAGACTAAAGTAATGGAAGCATAAAATAATATGTACATTTAAAAATACATTTGTTATAATGTTATAATAAATATATAATATAAACATATACGATGTTATAATAAATATAGTATAAACATAGTAACATCCCCACAAACTGTTAATGAAACGCATCCAATATCACTTTTCGCCAAAACCGAAAATAATTACTCGTATGTAGAGGTAAACATATTAGCTGTGGTTTTTGTTTTAATTTGCAAACACCGTCGCATTACTGGCCGCTGTTATATGTAATACTGACGCATTCCTTGTTTAATCGTTTTAAACGAGCACAAGCGATTTTCATTATGAAAGCAAATAGTTACAACGTCGATGCCTTTTTAAATTATTATCGAGCAGTATGGACACTTGATATTTAATTCATTTATAGTTGAATACAAAGTCCGCTGATATTTTTTTTATTATCTCGACACGACTATTGGTAATTTTATTATAAAGCCGTATACAATGAGTCAATCTAACAATGTATTCATGAAATATTATCGTTTATTAACATATTACTTACTATTTGATAAAAGTCGTTATTAAATTCCCTAGAATGTTACGAACTTCCTTTTAATTACTTCATCACAGCTTACTTACAAACACATCTGTAAAGAAGTAGTATAAATCAACCAACAAATCCCATAAAACTACATTTACTTCATCTTATATACGTGTTTCAAAATATATTTCAGAAGATTCGATACCTTGAAATAGCTCAATTGTTTTCGATCCTCAATTCATTTTTAGGCGTTACGTAACGTGAACCAAGGCGTGATAAGTGTGGCCAGTCCGTGTGGAGTCTCATGAATTTTAAATGTTTACACATTCGGCCGAAGAGGGCTAAACCCACTCTACACATATGTGTAGCAAATTGAGCTTATATTTTTGCTTAGGAACTACGAGCACCTATCTGCTAAAAGCCTAGCGCTTCCGCCCAAATGACCTGTCACTGACTAGTGATTTATGGTCAATAGTCCTTTACGATGTGTAATCATTTTTTGTAGTTATTGGAGAATTCCCGAAGAGCCTTTATAGAGCAATGTAATTGTTTTCATAACTGAAATCCTTGTACTCAACGATCAAATAAAATATTTCCACTTCCTTTGTAGGTAAATTTTCCTCCCCGTATGAGATCTCGCGTTTAGATATGTTTGTATGTAGCTTCGTTTGTAAGAAGTACCATAAGATAGTATTGCCCTGTATTATTTGGTATGTTAAAATTATATAATGCAATCTATTGTTTATTTTAATTAAAAATATGCAAAAATATAAAAAATATATTTAATATACAGTTCAGTAGTACCTATACAAATAAATGGTTTAGCTATCTCTGTGTTAGTTTCAAATGAAAGATGCAGTAGCGTTGCAGTGGAAGACGTCGAATGCTGTAAAGTCTTAGATGGAATCTCGTGAAGACCTAGATCGAAAGCAATAACGACTTACCGAGAATGTCTCAAGAATAGATAGAATCACTTGTAGCCAAATCGAGTCAAATCTCTTATATCTAGCTAACAAAGATAGTCCGTTAAAGGTATTACGAGTTCAAATAACTTTTGATCGAAATACAATGGATTTATTTTGTTTAAGCTTAGATTCATATAGATTTAATTTAACGTGAATGCTTTCCAGATTTTATTAGTAAACAAAAAAACTGTTTTTCGTAGTTAATTTGTCTCAGAATGCTTATTTCTTTTTGAATATTGGGTGTGTATACATTCTTCTCCTTTTCGGTGTATAAAATGAAATGTATTGTATCTCAAATCGCGGGGTATTTGAGCTCATAAAGTATTCATAACTATTGTCTTTTTCAATATCTCATACACTATAATATTTACATTTCCGCTTGGAGAGAAGTCAAACAATTAATCAATCTTAACACCTTAACATAACGTAGTTTTGCCAAATAAAAACATATCAAATAAAACGAAGTTATTAAATAAATATTTATTTTCTATTTAACAAATATTCAAATAAACTACTGAATTTAATGACACAAACCATTATATTTTTACATTCCTAATTTGTGGATCAAATTAAAACTAGATCATCATCGTACATTAATCTGCAACCATCAGTTTTAAATCTTAGTATTAATTTAAAAGTGCTTTAAAGATTAAAAGTAATGAGCCGACAATAAATTCAAATTTGTAATTTGTCGAACTTGATAAGGTAATGATCACAGTTAAAGTGACCGAGTTGGACAGAATATAATTACAATAACTCCTCAAATTTGCCAATTGAGTGATCTACAATATTAATGATTCCATAATCTTTATTCATAATACCTAGTTCAATTTACTTAGGACTCTCTGAGAGAAATTCTGAATAAGGCGCTGAGTGGTATAAAAGTTTTACGATCCGAGGATCCATAAGATGATGAATGGAAATTCGTAGGTTATGAAATCATAAAAAAATTCGCAGCTCACAGCGGCTTTTAAAAAGAAAATTCAAAGACTTTAATTAAAAAGTATCTTCGCAAGCATGATTATTTTGCAACATTATCAATGAAACAACAATATTAGATACTGTGAGAATATTTATTATATTAGAGTTCATCTATAATAGGAGACTGTTCACGCTAAATTATTAAAGCGACTATGAATACCTATTAGGAGAAGCAGTAGTTTAACGCGTCCAAATTCCCATGTTAGCAAATATTTTTTTATAAAATGTAACTAACGTATATAAAACATGTGGCAGTAAAACCATTTTTAACAGTAATTTAAAATGCAATCAAAATTCGTCAGCAGGTATGTAGGTACTTCAACATGAATGCGAAAAACAAATATAGTGTGGGACATTGCCGCGGGCAATAAAATATGGCGGACTAGGCTTCGTAATGCTGAATGTTTAACGACACACAAATATTGCGCATTCGACAATTCGGGACACAAATATGTGAATACAGTTCAAACAATATTGTACTGGTTTATTTAAATGGAACTAGCCTAAATAATGTCTATCAATCGCTATTCCCTAAAAGTTGAAGGCGTATTGAGGTCGGATGTAGGCTGCAACGACAATGATGACAGTATACATACTGTTGAGGATGTAACATAAGAAACCAGGGATTTCAATGTTAAGTGAAGCGAAGGTACTTCAATTGTTAACTTTGAATTGAACTGACTTTGGCAGCTGTAACCCTAGAAATAAAACTTAGAACCAACTATAAAATCTTCGGACCACTATTTTTTACACAGAATGACATAGCACATGTAATTCTGTTTCATGAATACAGACAAGTAAACAACATTAATGCTTGTACAGAATGGAACCCGTGAATACTGAACTAGGCTCTATAGCGATGAATGTTTAAACATTCAAATACAGTCGCTATTACAGTTTGTGTTACGAAATACATATAAATATGGGTGCGTAATTGTTAAGTTTAATATAAAATAACGTAAGCTAAATAACATTAGCAGGATATCCGATTTCACACAACAGAGACTGGCACAAGTAAGCGCCATGGAAAAAGCTTTAAAATATCCGCCACCCTACTATAGACTGAAATCAATCTTCTCCCAGACCGTCCTAGACAGATTCTATATTAATAAGCACTAATCCCGTACAGTAGGTAGCTCTAAAGGCAAGCCTAGGACAGGGCGCGATGGCGCTCTTTGGGGGAGGCCTATGTCGCGCTGTGGACTGAGATAGGGTGATAATGATGATGATGAGGTAGCTCTAAATCGACAATTAAACAGAGTAGTATCTGCGAGTACGAGCCATGTGCATAAGCTCGTGCGCCGCGCCCTACATTACATACAAAACCCATAACTGATTGTAAATCTCTCTAGAATTTTCTAGTCTTCAGAGCTGAAATGCAAGTCAAAAAGTACAGGACCACTAGAAATTATCGTTCCAGGGCAAAAGTTATTGTTATTCAAAATATTACAAGGCTAATAACAAATATGTAACATAAAATATAAACACCAATTTATAGGAATTCTCTCAGAGGCGGTTGGTAAACCATGTTTTTTAAATACTCTCTGCAGTTTGCTTTAAATCCAATCAAAAAACGAGCCTTGACCCAGCCTTGCGAATACACTATCCTAGATAGCAGACACAGTATCCCAATCTAACTGTAATTAAGGACACAGCGGACTTCGAATTGAAAAATCTACGCTGTCAACGCTCAAAGCACTCGTTTCGTTTTTAACTGCGATCAGTATGTATTTTTCATCAGCATGCGTTATAAACAAGAGTATGTATGTATGTATCAAATTTATCATAGCCAGGAAATTAAAATGCATTTTCGAAACAAAATTGCGAATCTTTTGGATTTTTAATGGTAAAACTCGTTGGATTCTTCATTACTCGAATATTTTAACTTTCACCGGATAAACGTTTGTTACTTCATTCTTTCCGTTTGTAATTTTATTGTACGCCATTCTATTAATAACAAAAACTTCTCACAAGTTGCCACGCCTATCGCTATTGTGAGACAGTTTTCAACAGAAACACTCGAATACTGAAGTATCTTAGTTAACTTTGTGCAAAGAAGTAGAAGGATATACAACTGTGCTCATCTAGCTTTTTACTTTAATCTTAAATATGTCTATCTTAAATATATCTATTTGAAAAACTATCATGGTTTAAGGAATTCACAAAATACGGAGTGCGTTGTGGTGCACAACTTCTTATTAAGACGCCGATGCATAAAACGTCATGGTACAGAGGGTGTTTTAAGTTCTCTGCAGCAAGGATATGGAACGATTTACCTCCTCCTCTGAGGAATAAAATGAGTACAAATACTTTTAAATCGAAATACAAACAAGCTCTGTTGAAGAGACAACTTGCGGCAGAGAATCTGCATCACGCCCACTGGAAGTTCCTTGAGCTAAAGAAGTTCTTTTAGTAAGGCATGAAGACACACACATATTCACACACAATTCTACACACACCGTCACACACGCACAATCACACACACACACACGCACGCATTCATACACACACTCTCTCACACACACTCAGACGAATAAGAGTGATACAGGAATAAATAATTTAGTGCTCTTGATATTTGTATGAAAGTTTAAGGCGGTAAAACGGGGAGCCCTTATATTAGCCCTACCCACCATCATAGGGACAAGGGTTTGGCTGAAAAACAGCTCTGCATGGAATTTGATCCCATGTCAGATAAAGCTGAGCCAAATCCTCTTGCCAACGTGTTGTGTGTATTGATTATTTTATTTTTATTTTTAAGTATAGTAAGTTTTAAGTATTTAGTTACACTTCTTTGTTGTTCTGTGGCAATATATATATATATATTTAATTTTATAACTTTCCGCTGGTTACAACAACACTATTAGTTACATGACTTTGATTCGTTTCAACAACACTATTACACATAGGGACGTGTTAAAGTGATGTTGAATGACTGACCAAATCGAATAACGAGCTTGAACGGTCCGAAAAGAATACAACCCAACACGATTTACATACTTAATTGAACAAATTCACGTAATTGCCAGGAGTATTCGTCTGTAAACTTTTCGTTCGTTTCATTCTGTTTTCGCCGATTCGTACTATGCGTCAGCTATACATACATAGATTGTTCACGGGACGCTTTCGCGAAAACAAACTAAAAAGAGCCCTTGGTATTATATGTGTCTGTTGATACATCGCTGACGAAACCATTAAACGGATTACATTCTTGGCTCGCTCCGGCTACACGACATCGGTCGAAAACAACGTAACTATGTTAAATAACGACTGTCGTGACGATTGAGTAAGCCGTTGCCAAGAGGTACTTATTTGTTGTTGTTATTATTATTATTGTAACGCTGGATCCTCTAGGGTGTAGAGAGGGGGTGCCAAGCAACAAATATTATTATCAAAACAGTGTTTCATACGTGTATCATATCACTCTCTTCATCAACGTGCACGCTAGTTTCGGAGACTCATCCCCTATAACCCAATATATCTTGATCTTCCTTGACATATACAGTTCAGTTACTAAATGTTTTAACTTATGTTTACGATTCTCTATCTACATATGGTGGTTAGACTTGCCGTTACAAAGCTCAAAAATTCAATCTTTGTTAATATCTGATATGACAACGCCAAATATTAACGATGCGTTTTTGATCGGTCGCGTATCGTCTGTTTCAGTTGGAACATGTGGGTCAAAAAAAGACTCTACTTTTAACCGTAACAGCGTAACATTCACACGCGTCTCTATATTTTACATAGCAGTCTTTCAACTGTAATAATTATTCCGTGCTCATAGTTCGCGTGCCACGAGATGAGTTTAAAATAAAACGTGTTTTTTTTTATATTTAAAAACGTCCGTGGGTCGAAGCGTTGCTAAGGAACGGAAAATAGCTATGGAATGTATAGGTATAGGTGTATGTACGCTTCATATCTCCGATGTTTTCATATTATATTATTATCTAAAAGATTTAGAGGAATCAACATGATTTGTAGTAATATTGATTCAATGTGATTAGTTACTAAACTGGATTTACGTATTTTGAGACAACAGGATCAAAATTATTTTTCAAATTATAGGTTAAATAATTAACATTGTAACAATTTTGAAGTTTTGTATCAACTTGTACAATATTTAAGACGCGATACCAACATTTAGAGGCTATATTATGTAACTCAAATGCGTAATTGCTTTGATAATAACCTATAAGAGAGTACCATAAGTAACAATCTGTGAGTAGACTTAACTCTCTGATTAAGAGGTCAGATTTTAAATTTTGGCGCGCAGCTCATATGTTATAATATTATATGTATATCACTAGCTGTAAGCAAAAGATCGTGATAAAAACTGTACACTGTAGAGACCTCGATAATATTCTATAAGGCTTCTGGGGTCTGCCAACCCGGACTTGACCAGCGTGACTGATGGCCTTGACTCTTCTCATACCGAACCGTAACCTATCTCAAACAGTAGATTAATTGATTGGTTTGATGATCATGACGACACAATGAATATCTATTTTGCGTTTATACCTTAACATGCTGTTGATGATGATGAGGGCACTGCCTACCCCGTAAGGGACCTGGCGTGAAGATATCTATGTATGTATATATGATGTTATACTCTAACTCGTAACAAAATGTGAGAAACTGCAAACCTTCTAAGTTTCACTATTAGAACGGGTGTGCGTTCGGAGTGAAATAATTCTAATGGTTTCATACATTGCTAACATACGACCCCAAGCGGCTAAATCAAAATGGGTCATACAGAAAAATGAGACTAATAATAACAAGCGACTAATAACAACTAATAACAATTCTATGGAGTCATCGCAACAACAGAACGCTGAGTTCACGTGAGCTCGGTAACGATGTTAGAGAATCTCGCCTTCAGAGTACCACCCCGTCACCAGCCGGGGTGTCGCACTCGCGGCGAGTAACGAGCTATACATTGCGTGCTATGGAAATCACACCTATTATCCCCAAAAAGGTTGGCGGAAGAATGTAGAACACTCCCACGTTTCAACAGTTAGGTTTACGCTCCACTATGGGATTGAGTATATTACTATACGCCAGGCACATATCCAGACTCCGAGCCACTATTAAATATCTTATTTAGAGAAACCCAATAGTGCTCTACCCGAAATTTAAATACCTCTCAATCAGCAGTCACGCTTGCAATCAACACGATCAATGAAGTGATGGAGAAATATTTATTTTGTGTTAGGTATTTCAAGAGCTACGTGTAAAAAAATGTTTCACACGACACAAGAGTTGTGTAAATTGTTGAAAATTGTGGAAATTGTTGTGGAAATTGCTAAAACTTTACAATTGCATAAATCAGAACAAAGAATGAAATCTTTGTGCTTAACTAACAATGGACAAAAGTTTGTGGTTTGTTTGTATGTGGGCGCGCTCAGGCGGGTGCCTACTCGTATGTGTGTGGTTTTTAGGCGCATAAGTGCATAAGTATGGCGCATTATATGTACCTGTAAGTAAAAAAAGTCTTGTAGTAAGTACGCATAGAAACATTAAAACTCTCAGTATGGGCAAAGCATTTTATACTGCTGTTGGTTCTGTTTTACTATTCGAAGTTGGTATGCAAATATTTAACCTTAACGGTCAATAATATCTATAACAGATACGTCACTTGTTATAAATTAGACGAACGTTGTTGTCAATGTGTGTGCTCAATACCTACTTGAAACACACACACACACACACACACACACGCACCCACGCACACACGCACAAAGCGCAAGCCGTTGCCTAACAATGAAAATAACTGCATTTGTACTGTTTATCGCAATTAAATCTTCCAATAGATTTTTTATGGTTTACATTTTGTTCTTCAATTAAATTGAATTTGATACGCGCGAGCAACCTCTCGTATTTTCTCACTCTCGTGCCAAAGTAGCGCCAGTAAAGAAATACTTATTGTATCGTTTAACATTTTATGAGAAAGAGTGCCAGGAATTTTTTTAGGGTATTTTACGTTACTTTTATTCTATAGGAGTTTAATAAATCATTACGACAATAATTTGAATTTTAAATTTGTTTTTTTTTATAACAGAGTATCTAAGGGAGTATGAGAAATCTACACAGCTCCGGTTTAGCAGCGCACCAATGTTGCTAGTGTTATTGAAAGAAGACCCGTGTTCCAACAATGGAACGATAAAAGGGTTGCAGAAAAACCTCAAAAACAGTATAATGTTCTCTGTGGCGGGTAAAGTCACACTTGGCCAGCGTGGCAGACTATGGCCGTACTTTTATCATTCTCAGATGCCACTTACAATTTGCCTGTTTGTCAGGCTGGCATAAAAAAAATCGATTCTACAGTGGAACGTTAAAAGGGTTGATAATGAATTGATGCCTCATGATGATAATGATTAAATCGTTGATCGTTAGTGTTGAACCATACTGTACATATAAAACATACACTGGAAGAATTTTTGCGTATCAATATACAGAATTTCCCCTCCATTTTCTACAGAAGCCAGTATCTAGACATATGTACATACAACATTATTAGGTTTCCCTAAATTTTTTTCGTCCGATAGACACGTCCGTTAACTGCTACGGTTGCAAAGTAATCAATTACATTTTTTACTTGTACCACTATTAATCGCTGACAGTGGAACATGTGTCGAAATCACGTACAAGCCGTGAAAGAGGGGTGGGGGGCAGCCCCCACTCCCATAAGAAAACCTTCAACATTGTTAATTATCCGAAGACACCTTCTGAAATAAGACACCCAAGATTTGTTTTCAGACGTTTTAAGGATATTAATGTATACCTGGTTCTCTCCAGTGACGATTAAACGAGTCTTATCCATTGCTTTGTATATAGTTTGAGGATTTTTATAGCTAAAAAAGTATGAAAAATACATACACATACAGAAATGCAACAGTGACAAATTGCCGCCCATACGAGTAGATATCTGCTATCAACCGAAACGAACAGGTTTGTAGAATTAGGATTAAAAAATTGTAACGCGTGCAGAAATTATTCGGGCTAATTGTTAGCATTCGGTATTAAACCTTCAACTGTGAAGACACCATGCCTGGATAGATATTATAAGATTTTTATCAAAACATTATAGTTATTTTGTCTCGTTTGCGAGACATCATCGTTTTCTACATTGGTGCGTGCCAGTACTTGAATCTAGTCCCCTCAAAATGGGAGGTTAGGCTCTAAGCCACTACACTGTCGTCGCTTAGATGTGGTAACGGAAAAAAATAATTTGTTTTAATACCCGTAAATACACACGCACACATAGACCTGCCTATTATTTCCATTATGCTGTAATAAAGATCTTTTTTAATATTTTCTATTCAACGCGAAACTAAGTGTACTTAAGTATTCAGTAATTTTTGGGCAGTCTACAAGGCGAATAAAGAACATTTAGTGTAATATTAGAAATTAAAATGTGTTTCGGAAATGTTCTCTTATCTGATTTCTTAGAACTGGCAGGCGACAAATACGATTAGTTTTTTCATTATACTTTATTAAACGTAAATTCTTTATAGAATATTGTTCAACGATTTATTACATTGACCTACTTAACTTTAGTTTGTTACAGCATTGTCTTAAGATATAAATATTTGATATCAAACATAATATAGCTTCACGCGTATATTTACTCGAAGAGGTAGGGAGAGGCGTACAGTATACTCCGACGGCTCGCTAGTTATAACTCCCACCATAGAATAGGCGGTGATCCCATTGTCAAGCACCATACACCAAGGGACAAACCCAGACTCCATGTCACTGGAAATACATGTTAGGAAAACCTAAGAGTATTTTGCTCGCCCTGGGAATCGAGCCCAGGACTACTTAGTCAGCAGTTCTGCTTGCAACATCTCCGCCAACGAGGCAGTCCGATATTTCATGTCAAGTAGACTGAATTTCAATTTCCTACTTCGGATTATAAACTGTACAGAAATGCGAAACAACAAGAGCGAAAATATTATTTACCAGTTAAAACCATTTAAAACAAAATTCCAACTGATTTATCAAATGAAAATTTACGTTTTTTACATTTCATCGAACTTGTCTCTAATATTTGAGTCATTTGCAACTGTAGTTAAATATAAAATGTTCGATATTTAAATAATGTTTCATAAATGTGTATTACAGCGCATTTCTATTGAAATATTTAAGGGTTATAAAAGTGATTTAACTATGTACCGGCTATATTTAAGTATTCTTTTTTCAATACCCTGTGATTTAAACTTTTACATATTTCAAATTATGTACAAGTATATAAATACGAAAATTTCAACTGTGTGAAGGTCACAAATGTGTTTATTAGGCTCTTTGTGTGTTCTTCCAGAGCATGAGCATCTTTCCACACTTACTGACATATTCTCCAATAGGTTTCTCCAGTGTCGAAAAAAATTCTCCATCACAGTTTAATAACCGTCGTAAAACGTTAAAATAGACTAGTTATTGCATATAGTCGTTGACTACCTTAGAGATCACCTATTCCAGGTCGAAGCGATTTTGTCCCTCGTTCTCGATTCGAGCGGCCGAAGAGTTGAATTACCTGCGTGCGTGTTTCCCGATAAGTTCAACCTGGGCCTCTTCAAATTTAATGTGGATAGGCATTTACTAGGCAAGAATGCTACATCGCAGGCCATATCACTGCTTTCCAATAGGCAAGACGGTTATCAAATGCTATTAATATCCCTACTTTCCTACTAATAATATAAATGTGAATGTAAATTTGTTTCTTACGCTTTTACGCGAATACTACTTAACCGATCATCATCAAGTGTATATTTTCGGAGGTATTAGAAGTAACATCTAGGATACTTTTTAAGAAAGAAAATTTTTTTTTACTAAAGAAAAAAATTGTTTTGTCAAAAGATCTCAAAGTCTAGCTCGCTACATCTAAAGTCGCGGGAACAGCTAATATACATAGCATAAAAAAGAACTTATCGTGGATTGGTCGCAGTCGTCGAC
>DWFO01000104.1:0-26797 GCA_018246595.1 Mimoniades nurscia nurscia
CTGGTGAAATGTGGGAATGTTCTACATTCCTCTGCCTACCTCTTCGGGGATTACAGGCGTGAAGTTACTTTTTTTTTGGTAACAGTTTAATACGATGTATCTTTCTTTACTTACTTTAATATACTTATTACTATTAATTATAAAGAATACATTTATTTAAAATAATCTACATATATCGTGTAAATAATACTCTAATTGTTATCTTGCACGATCACCGAAGTCAGAAGCCGTATTTTATGACAATTTTTTTTTGATTCAACGTAAAAGTCTTAAATTTAACACGATAAAGTTATTAACAAAGGTCAATTGCACAGCGTAAGACGGAAATTGCAATGTGACAAATAAAATACTGTTAATTCATTTTAAAAAGGAATATGAAAGGATACACTGAAAAATAATAATTCTTCATTTAAAAAAATATATTTTTTTTTCAAAGAGTGACACAAATTTAAATAACAATTAATTGAAATAAAAAATAAGAACAATGTTAGGCTCCGTGGCTAGTAAAAGAATGGCTAAACCAGTATACAACCGCAATGGTGATGGATGTTGCTACCAAAGGCGACCAAGAGCGCCTATCTTGACTAAATAGGCCAAAAACTGGCTGGTAGGGGAGTTGGAAGTCACTAAAAGTGGCGTACATGTATAAAGAAAGCAAATAATGTACACGAAAGAGGTCAAATGGTCAGATCAATAAAGACAGAAAGCAATAGTAGGTAATTAATTAAATTTTCAATTTGTACTTTATCTACATAGTTCAATTCGCACTTTACTTACATGCAAGAATGTGTCTTTATACATTTCTACTCTGAAGTTATATTACGATCACAAATAAACAATGAATGCTCAATATAACTCGGTCATAGGCCTCCGGTGAGGGATTTTTGCTCATGCTACGCCTATGCCGCGGGCCGTAGGCGGGCGGCGCATTTTATCATGCATATAGGCTGAGCTACATATATATATAGTGATCAACTAGCGCCGGGCTTAGTAGCCTCATACTACACCCTAGTATCCCGGCGTAGGGTCGAGATATGTATTCATTCTCCGCCCCCACACGGACGTATCTTTACATATGCATATTACATATACTTAAATATCGCCTAATATATTGTAAATATTAAAAACCGCAAATAAGTTCAATTAATGATTATTCAGTCGTGTAAGTCATTACTGAGTAAGTACCTATAAGCATTTGTTTAACAGCACTTCAATATTTTTTTAAATTATATTTCACACCTGTCCCGAAGCTTCATCATAAAGCTTTATTATAACGGTGTCATAATAAACAATTTGGCTTTGATATTTCAACTTTACTATGACTTCCAATTACTTGCACGAACGCAGTCAGTCAGCTTAAAGCAACTTTGATTGACCTTAGATTTAAGCTCAGGCCTGTTCCAAGTCGGATGTAGTCCACAAGGTACATTGAACTCACGGTACGGGGTCTGTGCGCTCGCTTAATACTTATTTTATAATAAAAACTAACACGATATAATAAATGAGAATATTATGACGGTAGAAATAGCTCGTCAAGTCTGTAGATATAAAAATTTTGTCATGCGGTGTTCTCTGTCTATCCCGTAAGCGACCTAGAATAACAAATTAATAATAATATTAGTAAGATAAAGGGGAATGTTAAATATTTCAAATAAATACATGTATTTAGATGGAATCCTATGTAATTTTTTTATAATAGCGATGTCATTATGATCATGGATGTTACAGAAATTGCTCAAAACTGATTGTATTAAATATGTAGGTACCCTTATTTACGTTAATATACATAATTTTTTACCTTATATAAGTTTCATTACCTCTCTTTTTAATAATGTTTGACTCCACTTCGCTACTATGATTAAATGTTTGATTAAGAAATTTCAAATTTAATGATGCATAAAATTTCACTGAAATATTATTGAGATTAACTGTTCATTATCATTTAAAGATTAATATATACTTTTAGCGTAGCAATATTAATGAAGCACATTTTAATAAATTGCAGACTCTTAGACAGGGCGAAGGCGGAAATGTTCTTCTATCTCATAATAGCAAGCGTCTGCGTGCCCTCCTCGACTTTGCCGTATGGCACTTGTGATATACTCATAACATTCTGCAGGCAGTATTTTTATAGCGACACTCATTAAACTTCCGTCACCTCATTAGGAAATCCGAGCTGGAATCGAGTTGTGAGACGTGACGCGACGCGACGTGACTTGACGTGACGTACCGTGACCTAACGTGACGTACCGTGACCTAACGTGACGTGACAAAGTCCACGCGTTCCCATATAAAACTTTTAGTTTGATTGCTGCTTTGTGCAAAGTGTGTACAATGTTCCAACGGCATTTCCTTTGCATCCTCGTGCTGCTCATGAGCTGGATAGCTGATACGAAGACGGTAAATTACCAAGCGTCGGTCAGTGGATTTGGGAGCAAATCAGGTAAATATATTTACGACTACCTGCAATTTAAATGTATTCTGTATTCAACAACAACCGAAAACATATGTACATAATACGTGTTAAACTGAAAAAAATTTAAAAGAATTTTGAATAACAAAAACAATTATTTAATTAGTAATCGATAAGAATTAATAATTTTATTTCTGTCTATACACATAAAAGAATCGATTTTTTTTTTCATGGATATATACCTAGTCAAGTCTCTGATTTGAATTCATTTAATACACTACTGCGAAATGTACGCCGTGGAAATCAAAATACGATTCTACAAAAACACGAAAAGACAATGAGAAGTGATCGTAAATAAAAAATAAAGATTCAAAAACCACAAACATATGGCCTTAACTGTCAAACGACATACTTTAGCCAAACTTAATACATACATGCCGTACAAAATTCGCGTATCGCGACCTTGTGGATAAAACACAATGGCACTTAGCAGACCAATATCTAGAAGAGAACCATGATCATTATAGTGATGTGACATTTCGCTACGCAGTATTAACGCTCTGGTATATAAATATTTCCTACATTACTTTGTTTAAACCTGCAAAACTTAACTGAACGTATAATTATTGCTTATATCTTCATGCAACACTATGCGTTATAATAATAATAATACTAAACTGTTAAAGAACAATTGCGGGCTGCTATAACCGGTGCTGGAACAAGGTTAAGGATGCCGTACAGCGTAGTCGGTTACAATATACTCGTGCACTGATTTTGACCCTGATATGATATTACATTTATTTGTGTCAGTAATTAGAGGCCTGCGATATAAGATTCGATTGTATACAGGTTGTATTCGTTTTCGATCGAATGATTGTAACGATTGTAATGTTGTATGAACAATGGCGTTGAAATATACAGGATGATCTTTATGAATATTGGGATGTGGCGGAAATTTTTTGTTTTCCGTCACAACCTCGTTTTTATTTTAAATGTATTATGTTAAATGAACAATGAACTTCCAACTTCCAACTAATGAACTGCACTTTATGTATATTTAATATTTAGAACAGTTCACATTTAAATTTTACGTTATAAAAGGTTTCCAGGGCCTCCACGTTTCTCCATCGATTTAGTTAAAAGACAATATAAAACAAATTATATACAGATTATATTACAAAAAGATCTCGAAAGTTAATATTAAAATATATAAAAATAATAACTGTACGTACATACATATACTCAATTTAGTTTTTATAATATATTAAAACACTGGACATGTTTCGATCTTAACTCATATAAAAGATAAATCGTTATTTCAGAGTCTGCTTATTTTTTTTATGTTTTTACAAACTACGTGAACGATCAGCCATCTATAAAAAATATAATTACATTCTTACTATTATGATTATCTAACTAATAAGATTAAAAAAAATCATTTGATGAAGACGTTATGTCATTAATTTGGAAGTGTACAGAAATTGTCTTTGTATATTGGAACATAACCTTCTTATAAATTATCTGTTTTAATTTCTTGACTTGTACTTCAATTGTATTTCAAGCAACTTTGAAAGAAGAAATCACGTGGAAGGGCATATACATATACATAATATCACCTTCATTCACTCATATCTTCAATTTTCCAATCACAAATATAAAACACGCATATTTAAAACGTATCCATTTTAATCATAAAATTTAACGTATAGAGTTTCATGTTTTGGCACCTCGTTATTGATAAACTCAATCGATACGCAATAAAATGTGTGAAATGTACGAGTATATTTGAAATGTCAAATTCTAACACATATGTAATAAAAACTTTATATCTATCAATATAACAGATAATTTGTACAATATTATAGATTTGTCTACGATTGAATTATGTACCGGTTTAAACGAAGTATGCGAGTCCTGCGAAGTATGCGCGGCTAACGCACCGCCATCGGCGGGAGCTCGTGAAAAACTTTGTATACATATATTATAATATAATAATAGGTCCGCAACTAATCGTATAACCTCGAAAAATTATAAGTAAGTTAAGCCGCTACGTAATTATAATACATATGTAGATAATAACTAACCGTCTTACAGTAAGATTTGTTAATATATATTATTCGTGATTGCAATAATTTTATATAGGTAGAGATCGTAGGTGGATAGGCTTAGAAACGAGTTTAAATTGTTCTTTAATTTTAAATACGCGTAAAAAATTACATGGTATATTAAGGAATTGGAAATTTAGGAACCTCTTATTATTTTGTTCTTTATTTCTTTCATTTTAATACTTCCTTTTTACACGTCACGTGTTTAATCGACTGAAGTTTTATCTTGACTTAAACAGTAAATAAAATCATGACCCCTACCCGGCGGTCATAAGGTCAGGTCACGTTATTTTACATCCTTATATGTTTATATTTCTTCCTCTATCAGCACGATCTTTTCTCAATTATTTGCGGTGTTTCCGATAAATATCAATGTATAACTTCCATATAGGGAAAATGAAATTATTGTGCACTTCACAAACTTGACCTTTTAACTTTATTTCCTATTTTGTATAAAGGTATATACCCTCTACATTGTTATATATCATGATTATGTTATGTTTATATGAATAATGAGCTTCAATCTGAGGCTTTCCAGGAGCGCTATGACATGAGATTTTTCAAGAAAAGCGCAAAGCCAGCTCTATTATAAAGCCGATAACGCATTGGTCACTCCTCGGGTGTTGCGAATATCCACCACTCACCATCAGAGGGCCCGTTTGCCTGTTTGTCTGAAGATATAAAAAGAAATGTTATTATTATACGGTCACACCAGGTCCGGCACAGGGTAAGCTGAGGGCACGGAAATCAAATAAAAAAAATATATTTATCTATCTATAAATATAAGATGAACGTAACAATCGTAACATCACGCCTTTAATACCCGCACGGGTAGGCAGAGCTGTGTAGTACATGTCCACGTTTCACTAACTGGTGACGTACGTATCTACGTACAACGTAACTACGGCTACGTCCCACAATGAAATATTGATAAATAAATAAAGAACGTCATCATTAAACATTTTCATAGCATACATTTTGCATTTTCTTACGCATCTTCGAATTCGGTGTTCTGCGACGAATAGTTAGAACAATACAGCGATAAACAACATTCAAATTTATCCTAACTGCCTCGTTAGTCGTGTTGTTTGCGTGTGCGACTGCCGAACGGGAAGTCCTGGGTTCGATTCCCAGGTCGAACACTACTAAATTATCTAATTTAGATTTTCTAGTAGTGGCTCGGAGTCTGGATAAGTGCCCGGTATATGGCAATAGGTTCACCACCTATTCCATCGTGGGACTTAAAAGTACCTAACTGGTAAAACGTGGGAATGTTCTACATTCCTCTGCCTACCTCTTCGGGGATTACAGGCGTGAAGTTACTTTTAGAACTGAATGATTACATATGGCCAGTGGTTATGAATTTGTATTTTGTTATACTTATTTAACAAAAATGACATACAATATTTAGACACTAATTTCTAGGTTTTAGTGTCACCAGAAGAGAGGATTGTTCTAACTTTGAGCTAAGAAAAACAATACATTCAAATTGCCACACAGACAGAGCGGGATGACCTGATTGTACCTACCTGTTTCTAAAAAAACGCAACGTTAACATTAAAGTCGGAGAAACGCCAACGCTCGTAAAACGCCAGTATGATAGCGGCCTAATAGTGTTAACACTGCATATACTCGTATGTAAGTAAAAAGAATTGTTTGTAATCTCGCCGCCATTTCATGATTGGGGGGAAAAGTAACTGGTGAAACGTGGGAGTGTACTACACTCGAGGGATGCATCAAAGGAGCCTCCCCAAGCGGCGACAACGTCTGATTAAGTAAGAACATATTATACTGGACATGGGGACTAATCCTTTCACCACGGTAGCTGATCAATCACGATCAGCTATTGACTCGACGAAGAAGGCTACACTCAAGTGTACTACACACAAGACATTGTGTGTTTATTTATTTATTTGATTACTAATTGCTGATTCCAATTACTTAGTATTGCTTTATTATTATTATTATACGTGTTGAATTACTTTAGTATTACTATTCTGTGATAATTCATTCGTTAGATAATACTAACGAATTATTTGTTCTTGTAAAGTTTTAGGAATATTCAATAATCAATGTATAAATGTCACGTAAAAGCCCTCGCATCGCTCGAAATTAGATTATTGTGTTTCCTCTGTAACTTCAGATACTCTTAAGTGAAAGTTATTCCTTAGATAATATTCACATTTAAACTTCGTAAATAATAACTTGAATGTTCTGTGAAATGATACGTGAAGTCAATCTGAGGAACTTCGGCACTGACTTGGTTATCGAGCGTCAGACTTAACTACTTTGTGAAGTCCATCGCGGCGTCGAGTAACTCGTGCAAAAAGTTGAGTAGACAAATTGATTTCATTGTCATAATACTGTAGCTATGTTCCCCGCCACTTTGTTTTATTATCGTTAACTTTTAATCGATGAGTAATCAGAGCGGTCGGCGGCCTACCTATTAATGGTTTCTTTGAAACTGATATTGAATAAATGAGAAGATTGAAATTAAATTAGTGAAAGATTTTGTTGAACAGAAGTAATTTGTAACCGGTGAAACGTGGGAGTGTTCTGCATTCCTCTGCCTACCTCTTCGGGAATTACAGGCGTGAAGTTACGTACGTACGTAGAAGTAATTGAAATGTAATATAGCAGCTGTAATTCTCGAAGAGGTGGGCAAAGGAGTGCAGTATAATCCCACGTTGTACCAGTTACGTTTAGGTCCCACTATGGAATAGATGGTGGTAAGCCTATGGCCATATATTGGCCTCATATCCAGATTCCGAACCACTAGTGGAAAATTTAAGTTACAAAATCCAGTAGTGCCTGATCCGGAGTTTGAACCCAGAACCTCTCGTTCGGCAGTTGCGCCTGCAACACGACAAACGAAACAGTCCGTTAATTAAATATTAGATCATTTTATTAATAATCAGTCACTCAACCCCAGGAAGATTCTAGAATAGTCAATTAGCCTTTCTCAACATCAAGTTGTAAGCGGTACCTATGTATTTCATCAGAATAAATTATTACTTGCAATACCTTGACCTCCCACTCGAACTTAGAAAACGTACTTGCACACTTGTCACTCTACATATTACGATAAGGAGTCACCCCCCACCCCCCGCGCTGTTAAGTCAACCTCCCTTTGTTAGGCTGGACTATCGATTAGCACACGTAAGTCAATTAGTAAATTACTCAATGTTTACAAACCGCCACGAAGCATGTCGCTCGAGTCAACGGCTACACGCAAAGGTTAGTTCGTAATCACGTGCTTGTTATACTCGCCGGCCAGCGAACATATGTGCACCCTCTGAACCATTCATTTACTGGGGCACTTTTTCATTCATATTTAATAAACCGTTTCCATACATCCAGAAGAGTAGCAGCTTAAAACTATTGTTCAGAACTTTCGAGAATTATTTGGCTATTATAACCGCGTCATCGGCCCAATAGTTGCCTAGGCTACGACTAAGCAGGACGTCTTGCGTTGAATCCCTGAGTCAGGCAATGTGTTATTAGTTTTTTCTAAATTGAAATGCCCAATACTAGCTCGGAGTCTGTATTTGATCCCAATGTATAGCAATAGGTTCACTCTATTGCATGGAACGTACAACGTAACAGGTTAAAAGTGGGAGTCCTACCCTTTGCCTATATGTACCTCCTCGCGAAAATACAGGCATGACGTTATTTTCTGTTATTATTATGAAACAGTCTCTTATTAAAAGCGAACTGTTCTTGCAATAGTAAATAAGACACACCCTCTGTGTGCGGCCGAAGGCGTTGTCTCATATGCGCTTTAATTAACTCACCGGTCGCTTAATAAAGGGATATTGCTTAGGTGTAAGTAAAACAATACACATTGTGTGTATGTATGTATGATATGCGTCTAAGAAAACCTATATTATTTGAAAACCCAGTGTTAAATACTACAGGATAGTAAATGAATATTATTATTAAATACTAATTATTTGTCTGTGGATGGTCCATACCACAAAAGTTAACATAAAAACATAACATTACCTACAGCACGCCTATTCATTCCCGAAGAGATAGGTAGAAGAGTCTAGTATACTGCCACGAATGGGGCCTCTCGCCAAGGAGCGTTATCACACCCCGTTATCGGCTTCCCGTATTCAGCTTATACCTACAGCCTTGTGTTCTTTGGGCGAGGCCTATGTCCAACAGTGGACGAACATAGGCTGAAGATGATGATGATTGAATGTGATATTGTCATACGCCGGAATGCTTATTCTTCGAATCGATAGCTGATCCTATTGGTTAGCACTGAGGGGGGTATTGAGTTATCAGCCATCTTGATGAAAGATTCCGTCGAAGTCGAAGGTTCGCCGGGCAGTATGTAGGTATTCGTAGTTTATCGGACATAGTCACCGCTCGGGAGGCCCTTTCATGCACCCCCATTGAGTAATGCATTAATCCGGCAAGTAACAGAAATGTTTATTAATTGCTACTTCATGTGTTCTTTGAGAGATGATTTGATGCCCAGATTTTTTTTCTTAGCGATTTTATGACGAATTTATAAAACATGTAAAATAAAACAAAATAAATAATAGATACATCGAAGAATATAAGCGTGTTTAAGCATTTCAACAAACTAGTTACTTTGAAATAAACGCCTAGCATGGCTAGGAGCCCTCCCAGCTCATTAACAATTATTAGGTACTATGTCTGTGTCTCTTCTCTCTTGTGTATGATAAAGTTATACACATATATGTATATGCATCTGATACATTTCTTTCAAACTTATTTCGACGCGATTCGGTCCGAGCACAATAAACTAAGCAACGCAACGTTTCTCGTAATTCGCTAAGCGTGGTGAGCATTAGGCAATAAATTAGCCGGCGAGGCGTAATATTTAGACGGGCCACGTCACAAGTCGCTCATATTTTACCGCGGACGGCTCGCGGCTGGAGCGTTGCCAACCGCTGGCCTATTGGCGTACACAAGCGTTACCGGTGATTCTGTATCCGCTTATTTAGTTGGCGACACCGCATATAACTAATTGTTGATAATTACTTGAATTTTTTAAATTATAAATGCTGTAATTTGAATTAAAAAAAAACTGCATTGATGTGATATTTAATAAATGCTTGTCAGTTAAGTAGCCTGTCAGTTAAAAGCAATGGAGCGTTAATTATTTTAATGCTATACCTATACATGTTTTTTTAAAGTTAAAAACAAACATGTATCACGGCTCTCTTTCGCCGAAGGGGTAAGCAGAGGTATGTAGTACATTCCTACGTTTCACTAGTTATGAACATACCCGTAGTAACAAAGATAAAATCTACATTATTACAAAATACAGCGTTCAAACAGGTAAAAAATGTAGTATTATGTTTAACGCTCAGATAATTTTCAGATATCTTTCTGATAATTGAAACTAATAATTTAATTTCAACCAAATTTGATGCGGTTATTAATATCAAAATGGAGAACTCTTACTACGGCAAAACACCATTAATTTATTTAAATGAAGTCGAGAATGAAGTCGAAGCTATAAGAGAAGATATAAAATATACGTAAGCTTAGTAATTTAAATACTAAATTAATAGTTATAAAAGACGCATATAGCACCTATGTACTCGTCAGATCTGCTAGGATTTCTAGTCTATGTTCTCTATCCACCCCGTTAACGACCTAGCGTGCTGCTATTTATAATAACAATGAAAATTTAAAACAATGAAGTTCTCTTTTGTATTACCTAAATGAAATGTACATGTAATAAACATTGTCAACTTACAGCCAAGCTCAAGTCTCTCAAAAATTCACTTTCACTTATTGTTTGAGCCACCGGCCAAACTAGCAATATCCAATGGAAAATTTATTAGAATTAATATACACTACACCACAGTCAGTTCGCCGAGTTCTTTGTTGTTAAAATTAATTAGAATATTTTACTTAATATTATTCACTAGAAATTGCTTTAGAAATACCATGGATACTAATTTCAATATTAATTAAAACCGACGACTCCATATCTGCGCGTAATCATTTCTACTTCTAATTTATTTTGTTTTGTCCCTGTAGACTTCTGCCGGTGGAGTTCAATTATCGTATCATTTTATTCGAGTTTATGAACATTTTATTATGGCTGTAACGCTGACAAGTCCGTGACTTCTTTAAAATAAATTTCTTTTCAAGTCGTGAGAGGCAGCTGTACCCAGCGGAGGCGGTCGCGAGGGCATCTTTTGACGTCACTCGTATGTATGTATATATGTAGATGTACCTATACGTATGCATTGAGTACTGTTTTGTTTAATACGTACGTATTGCTCTATATGTATATACTGCAGGATGTATTTAGTTTATTTATTTGTTAAAGTAATTACGTCGACACTACACAGTTGCTCCAATGTTTAACAAACGCAATACGTTCACATGGAACATGTAGTGCGAGTGTAAATTATGTGCTCGCACAAGATCGAATGATAGAATCACGTGAAATTTAAATTGATTTCGCTTGTTCGTTTTTGTCATGCGTTTACAAATCAAGTATATAATATAAAGTTATATAACATACAGTAGAAATAGCTCAGTAGGTTAAACTTGAGTCTTCTTCTCCGAGTGTCGAGATTAGTCTGGCATGTTTTGTATGTTCGTATTTATGATTGAATAGTAGGTACTATAGTTATATAGCCTACTTAGTAGATGATCCAGCGGACTTCGTAACGCCTAACAACTTATGCAAAAGAAACTGAACACGCACGTTTATTATATTGCATTTACGCGAGGAATATGGACTGAAATGCAACATGAAAAATATATTTGAAATTAAAACATGACGCCATCTATTGAATACCTACTCAACCTAAAAAAGATTGTGGTAAATTGTGTAATTCCCATCGCCATATAAAATTATTATTAAAAACTCATATAGCTTAAAAGGGAATTCTGATCACCCTGTGTATTCGGCTTACAGATCTTAAAAAATGTCTTAACCGTATAGGTGTTTAACATCGTAAGTCCACATTGAATAATCAGCGTGCAATCGTCGGCGGCGGTTATCAAGTGGTACCCACTCAATACCCGCATCCTGCGCTAAGTGCGAGTGCGAAATTGTTCCAACCACTACCATCGTGTTAACCGAGATAACATCCAATGTATCCCTGTCTGTATGAGTCAGTATGAAAGCTCACAGCCTCACACTTCCTACATACACATTTCGCCACCGTTGTTTAAGCCGTTCCTTAGCTTTCCTCTAATAGGGCCGCGTTTGAGTTTTATTTCGATAATTGGTGAAAATATAATAAAAAAGCACTTTTGAGTAATTTTTGATTTGTCGATCGTCTCGTATTTTATAAAAAAAACATGTCACAAACGGCTAAACTAATTATGGTTGTATTTTCCATATAGATACACAAAGCAAAGGAAATACCCGGTAATCGTTAGTTAGGAATAAAAAGTAGGTATCACATCCTAAGTTTACTCCGCCAGACAGTCGTGATGGTCGATCGGTTTCATGTTAACTATACCGCTTTTATTTTTGATAGACGTTTTACCTGAGTATTGGGGATTCTATAATTCTCGGACAAAGAGCAAAAATAAGACAAAACGTTCACGTGGGTACTCACTGTCCAGAGTTGAGCGATTGGCAGATCGTTAAATTGAGTTACTCCTCATTGTTTCATCTAAGTACTACAAAGAACTTTTATCTTACATTCTACGATAATACTGATTCTATTACATTGTCTTAAAAGATACTGCGTGATAGAGTTGCTTGCATTACTTTCCATTCTTATGGCTTTTTTTAAAATTTGTAGAATAAACTACAAATTATACATATAAATGCCATCTGCAACGAACTACTTTTATATTCTTACTTTACATATTTGCAAACTCTTATAGTAATCTGTAACTAATCACAATTTATAATTACTAAATATCCTAAATGCGGATTTCAACTGCAGAAGATCGATTGGAGAGGGCTATGCCCAACAGTGGGCGGGAATAGGTGATGATGATGATGATAAGTTATCCTTTTTTTTATTTTATACCAGATTTTGAGTTTTTAATAATTCACCTTTTGGAAGGGCACCACGGTTTAATGGCCATCGTTTCAGTGAAAAAAGCTTAATTTCTTACTTTGTTTTTGATCTCCTATACAAGTGCATCAAGGACTTTAGTCGATATTACGCGAAATTTTAAAAGTTTCCACGTAAAATTTTACGATTTACTTGAACAAAATTCTCTAAGAATTATGTAGTTTTCCAAACAAACAGGACCGTAAAATAAAAATTGTCTCCAAAGAAAACTCTTTAGTATTTTCTAACATCGCTTTTCACAAACTACAACATTTCTATTATGCTGCTGTATTCAATACAACATCGAAATCCAGCGACAACGATTGTTCTTGCCTAAACAAGTTGCGAGTCCACAATTTTAATTAATTGCTAAAGTTTTTTAATCTTGTTCCTTTGTCGTCCAATCTGACAATGTACCGAATATTGCTGTACGTCTTCGGAACATTTGTGACAGTTATATAAAATTCAGTTCGTCTTTGTCTCCGACATTCGCTACTGTGCGTTGATTAAGTTAAAAGCAGAGATAAAATCGCGTTGGTCTCGGTAACATCTTGTTCGTATTTTTGGGCATTTTTCTCTGATCCTTCAACTAAAATTGGGAGCATGATCAGAGATTTGCCTAAGCCAGTTTTATTTCAACTGCTCTCAAACCATATAAGATATCTTATTACAAAGCATACGAGTAGCTCCAATCTCTAAATAACTCTGGAAATAGATAGTATTTGGTTGGAATACCAGAAACAAATGTTCACCACTGTTTCCATGTTTTCATGGCCATCATAAACAGGGGATCTTAGTAATCATCGTAGTTAAACTCGTATTTTGTTCCATGTCTTACCGGGAGAGCTTTCAACAAGCCCTAATCCATATCTCAGCCAATTATGTTCTCCCATTTAACCAATTACAAAGATAGCAAAAATTTTGCTACTGATTTTAGACGACAGTAGAATGTTGCTTTTACTGGTACGTAACCTTCATTTGGTCCAGTTTTTACACTTAAGTTACGACAACGACTAAATATCACGTTTTTCGTACAAGAGTGCAGACTAAACAATGCAGTCGAATTCCTCTCTGTTTGTTCTATTTTTAAAACGTATTCATATTTCAAACACTTGTTTTTCAGTTGATGTGAAGTGATCTCGACGTGTCTGTTCCAGTTGACTGAACGCATTCTGCGAACAAATATTGAGGATTTGGGAGATGTATGGATATTTGGATTTTGACATGTAACATTTAATAAAATAGGAATTTATAAAAACTTATTGAAGAAAACAAAGTGACAGTTACATTCATGAGAGTAAATATTTTTCTTCTTACTTACAAGAGATATTTTATTTTATCAGAAATGAACCTTCATGAATTGAATCATTACCATCAATTTTATATGTATAATGTTATTACACAAATTATTATAATAGAATATTTAAACTAAAATTCAAGCCTAGTAGAATACAAATCAACCTCCCACTCAAGAGGTTTAAATTCTGGTACACACCTCTTTCGTAACAAAATTATGTGCATTTTAAGATTAAACATCACATGCCGTAACGATGTAGAATATTAATATAAAATTAATTCGCTGAATAGCTCGCAACGCGGAGACGGATCAATCGGGAGCGATTCAGCAAAGAAGGCGCTCATAAACTTCGATCATAAATCCATAGCTGTTTGATAAACACTGACGGATTCTTTTATCGAAAAACTTGCGAACTTCCCGATTGTAGCGATTTTGAAAATCCGTTAATCTTTCTTTCACTGGTACCTCACAAAGAAACTCCGTTTTACTCGATTTATGCTACACATATACCAACGATACTCATACAAAGCTACATTTGTATAGAAGAAATTGTTTAAACGTCAAAACAATCCGAAAAAAAATTACAATACTTAACGATAGTATTTGTTTTGCTGTAAATACGTTCATACGAAACATTTACTTGCGTAAGGAAAGTGAAGGCCCTTTATTAGCAGTTGACAAGAAAAGCATGTTTTTTCTTGTTATTATTATATCGTTATGCTAGGTTCCTTACAGGATAGGTAGAAACCACCAAACGCCAAAAGGGCCTGACGTACTTCATCTAATGATATTTTTCTTATAGTGAACGGTGTTTCATCGGTCGAAAATATCTCATCTCCAACTCAAATGATAACATAACATAAACATCACGCCTGTATTTCGCCTAAGGGTCAGGCAGAGGAGTGTAGTGCTCACACTGTTAACCACTTGTTATATACATACGAGTACGTCCTACTCGTATGTAATAGCGGTGACCATATTGCCACATACATCGGGCACAAATATGAAACCCAAATGATGCTTATGAATATATCACATATACACATTTCTATGAGAGACTATTACTATGAGAGATGAACTTTGATCATAAATCGAGCACGGCTGACGGAGGCTTACAAACTTGTGTCTCAGAGGAAATCTGTTAGGAAACTTGAAACCCTCCCGATTGTCATTCTATTCAGTTGTCTCGCTTTAGATCAAGAGTAAAATCGTAATCCACTGCATATCTGAAGACCTGATGAGGTAGTTGCAGTCACTCCATTAAATGGGCAAGTATAAAATAATGTAAGAACTATTTCGTTTTTCTTCACTCTGCATTCTCACGGCAAGTTTATTATGCTGTAATATTGCGGAATCGTCTTGGAAAAGATACCGTTATTATTAGAATAACGGTAGTGAAGAGCTAATGGGCTGGGCATGTTTGCCGAATAACGGATAGCCGATGGAGTAGGCGAGTTCTGGAGTGGAGACCGCGGCTCGGCAACCGTGGGACGCGCTCCGGCCAGGTGGGATGAAGATCTGCAAAAACCTACAGACAGAAGGTGGATGAGGCAAGCTGAGGACGAGGCGCGATGGCGCTCTTTGCGGAGACCTATATCCAGCAGTGGAAAAAGATAGACTGATGGTTATTACTTCAACATCAGAAATGTCTTGTTCACGTCCATACACAATTTTCTGATGTAAGTCAACTACAGTTCTTTCCCGACCATATAAATGTAGATACTATAATCATACAGATGAAAACGGTATGTTCGAATTTTAAAACTAACATAACATATTGGCTGCACCATTTAGTTAATATTGGAGAAAACTTGACAATAAAATTGTATAACAATACTTAAAAATTTTCACTCTGTGTGAGACGAATTACACTGTCCATTGTGATCCATGGGCGTCCATTGTTCCATTCATTGCGACAGCGCACGAACACCGTACATTTAACGATTTCACATGAGATGTGTACATTCGAGATGTAGTGTCAAGCGTCGGTAACAAGTGGTTTATTACGCTACAATGTGTTCAAAGGCGCCGCGCGAACGGACGGGGACGCGCGGTGACATGGCGGTCACCGCGTCCAGCTCATAAGGTTGCCAGCATTTGTTTCGTTTAACGTTCGTTTGAAACGTTCCCCAATACGCATGCCCAGCGTGGGGATTATGAGCATAAACCCCCGGGAGGCCCGTTTCCAGCAATGGACTGTAATAGGCTGATGACAATGATAATGTTCGTACGAAATTCATATGAAACACAACTTAAAGATGATAAAAATAATACAAACTGAAAATGGTTGAAATAGGAATAGGCAACAAAATTAGTGATGAAAACGATATTTGGTTTAGCAGTTGATATCGTTATATACTTTCCTCGCTAATTATCCCTTATTATATTGTTAACGCTGTAGTTGTATTGCATTACTGACGTTCTGTGTTACTTTCCTCCCAACTTATACAACGATATAGCAGGAGCATAGTTGTTTGAGACTGAGCTGAATATCTTTGGTATCGTAACAGTTATATGCGTTTCATGTTACTTATTAACATTCAAATTAATGACTAACGAAAATTATGAAATATGAAATAGAAAGCGTTTGTCGTGTACACGATATACATACATATATAGCTATACGTAAGGCACATCATCGTATATACCTACGTGCTTGTACATTTTTATATTTATGACACGATTTTAATATAAATTGTAGAATTGCTTGTGAACCCTGCAGTGGCCGTACGCTTAAAATATTTCCGGCCATTGACTTATATCTCGAGACGGTGTAATGTATACTAATTATTCTAAATTATACTATTATCATACAAGACAATGTCTCAGTTGAAATACAATGAAATCTGAAACTACCAAATCATTTGCAATACATGTAAAGATATGTAAAGTATTATGTAGAGTGTAAGTTATGTATATTATGTATTATGTGATTTGCTTTTCATTATTGTAAATGGAACAATGACGGATAGTGGTTTAGGATTCATCCTCCCACTCCAGAGGCCAGAGGGGTAGGGTTCAAATACCGTTGAGCACATCTTTACAAAAATTATCATTATCTGGAAAGTTGCGTATTACTACGGCGAATGACGAAATTAAGCTCATCTAATGTTAATGGCATTGTATTGGAAAATAGAACTTAATCTGTAAAATTAAATGAATAGCTCATAGGTGTTGTAACGGATTGGACTTCATTCTTCAAATAAAACGTGATTTCTAAGAAAAACCGGGTTTATTGTACTAAGCTCAATTTATTGAAAACGGAAATGAATTACAATTTTATTTGTCCGCGGATTGACTCGACACAAGCGATACCCAAAAACAAGCGTCTTGTTAGAGTTGTAACTATAGGCAACGGCGATACCCGCTCCCCGCTGCTTTCCGCTCTAACAGATGGATATTAAGCTTAATTACTAGGACATAACGTTTGTAATGTAAATGTGTCTGCACGTGTGTCACTATATTTGTGAAGGAAAAACCCTATGTATCCCAGAACCACTAGTGAAAAGTGAGTATCTTAAATCAAGAGATCTATTTCGTTGCCTATCGACACCAGCCCGGCACTTTGCCTAACAATCTTTTGACCTTACCACGACCTGAGAGGTCGCAGCTGACAGAAATAGCACCTTAAGACTGCAACAAAAGCCTGTCGTCCCATCGAGTGTTGTTACTCAACTGTTACTCAACAGCAAACCTAAATCACATCAAAAAAATTTGAACCGTTTCAATTCGACATTTTTCACAATTCCCATGCTTACAATTAAGTACATTTTTCAATATCTTATCTTATGAGTTAAACTTTGTTTTCATTTTTTCATTCATGAAATTGAAAGTTAAAGCTGAAAGTTTTGATAACAAACACCCAAAGCCTCCTTGTGGTTTTAGAATTTTATTGCTCACAACAATACTCGCAAACGGAAAAACATTACATTTATAAGACAAAGTATCACATTATTGGACACAAAGAGTATTTTCTTTGTGTCCAATAATGTGTTACGAGTACACCTCTTTGGGTACCTAAATTCAGACATTCATATGTGTATTCCAGACACGACTGAAACTATTGACACTATAATATATCTCGTACGTACATTATACGTTACGCTTCCAACGGTCTCCCGCTATGCCCTACGTACATACATTCCAGAGCACATTCCCAGTAACGAAGCAATAGGTGACCCTTGCGTTACCCGGGTGGGTAATGCACTGCTCACCGCAATGTCATTTTGTACACGACCGCCTCGCCGGCTGAAACTGGAAACTTTATTAATTTTTATCTTATATACATATTACCAATACTACTACTGCTGCTACTGCATTTTTTCTTATGTTAGAATTACATTCACCAGTTGATGTGTTCCGAAGCTTTATCTTCGCATACCTCAAAATCTTACTTAAATGTAAAAAAATACGCGATCAGGAAATGTTAGTAGCTCATACAGCTGACCAGCTGCCAGCTGTTCAGCTGTATTACTTTTATGTACTATAATAGGCTATTAAAATGTTACCTATTCTATTTTTCTAATAGTGAACTTTATTTACTGCAATACTTCATACTTCATTTACCATCGTCGAGATACAAGAATGTTTTAATGTACAGATCCCAATAATGATAAGATAAAAATGAACGGACACAAAACTACTTTTGAAACAGAAAACAGAACCTTGTGTATCTGCTATTTATAAATCTTTACTTCAATATACGCTTATAGGACGGAATTGATGCAGAAACTTAGACATACAACCAAACAGGTCGTCGATCAAACTTATCGCGTTCTTGATTGACGCCACTCATGGGAACAAAATCCCGTTCTGTGGTGCGGTTGATTCGATAAGTACTTGTATCGCTTTAAGAGTGTATTGCTTCGTTGAAAAATTACAATATTCAGGTATTTTTCTAAAGTGTCGAAAAAGCTACAGCCGCTCCGTTAAGCTGATCAGTCTGGTAGTAACGGACTTAATTTACTAAATGTAAGTAAGTACTTATATAACCAACAACTTATATACAAAAGGCAAAATTGAGCAAAGCAAAAATCTTTATTAATGTTTAAGATTATGGAATTCTACAGAAGTTCTTGAATAGATTTGTGAATATTGATAACTCTGTTGATCAAAATCTTATAAAATAATTTCTTTGGAACACAAAAGTCACGGAGTTACGCCATCAGCATGATACATTGACGAATTTGCAAGCATTATCCTGCAGCATTAGACGAACATACGTCTATACTGTTGTTAAATGTTTTGTGAGTGTTACACATGACCAAGAATTAATCCGGCTAGACTCACGTATGTTTTTTCTGGGTGGCCCGACTAGCTTCGGGCTTATGAGGTTCTTTCTCATGGCCGTAAAATAATTTGTTTAGACCTTTTAATAATTTCATGACATTGCGAATATTGCGAAATTTTGATTATCCTGTTACCAGAGTACGATTGTGTATGTATGTAACACAAACTGTCTACATTTCGATATGAAACCGGATGGATTTCTGCACAGAAATACATTTAAAACACACGTCTAGCAATTCTGGTTCCATCTATTTTATTCAAACAAAGCTCGGACAATACGGGGCGTGTGGGTCGATCGGCGCCGCGGGCACAATCACTCAATTATCGGCCGCCACATTCGTCCTCCGAGAATATTACTGTTGCCTCATGCTCCCACATCCACCTAATATTACAATAATTGAAATCAAGACTTTTCTTCTCAATGTTATTAGTGTCTATATTGTCTCTCCACCTTACGATTTTCTGTTATATTTAATACTTTATTAGTGTTCAAATTGTACCTTCACCTTACGAAACTTTTTTGTCATACTGCTCTCTTACTATCAGGTGTATCGATACAAACTTTAAATGAATTTAGTAGCTTTGTATGATATAAGCTATCATCACATAGATATTGTGTAATAATTCAGACGGAGACAATGGAATTTTATGTCACAATAATGAATTTTGAAATGTCCTTTGTCTTACACTTCATTATTTTAATTGGGTTACTCTTTAAATTGTAATACTTATATACCAAGAAACATATTTTAGTTTGACTTGTCAACCTGACACATCTTTGTTTGAGAGTTGTACATTATATAAGCTGCAGATGAGTTTTTACTGAAATAATTTTTTTTATTGTATTTGTGTGAGTGAAATGAGCCAACAATGGCAGCTAGTATCATCATCTCGACAAGAATGGTGTTTGCGGAGCACACAGCGCGGCGTATCGGTTACGCGCAAACACAATCAAGCGCTTTGTTGGGGCGATCACACCTCGCACATTTAACGCCATTGGGGCTTACTGAGCTTTAGATTTCGGGTTTGTGATTTGTGGAGCGCGATTGGTATACTGAACTTTGCAACTGTTCTCGAGAATGGCAATACACGCAAGATCGGCACAAAATATTTTTAATATTTCGCTTGCTTTACTTTAGTCAGTATTTCGCTCGATATGAAAAAGTAATCACATCATGGTCACTGCAATCAAACATCGATGAGATGAATTTCATTAAGCCCCATTAGATGCTAATAAATTTAATAAACTGGAATTTTTGAACTTGCTCAATAGTTTTAAAACAATTGAATTGACAATGAATGGAAACAACATTAGAACAGCTTTCCATGTTAAGCTGAAAACAAATACTCGTATAATGTATTTGCTGATATATCTAAAATTATTATTATTACGATTATAACTATATCGACACAACAGATCCCTTAGGGATACACAGAGAGAATACCAAGTACTAAATATCTCTTTTTTTACAGACCTACGTGTTTCTTTTCAAGAGCATTTTTAGTGATTTTTCATTTTTTTTTCTTTCTCTTTTATAAAATCTTTTTCGATATTAATACTTTTCGTGAATTCATTTCAGTAAAATGTGACCATTTTTCACATTGTTAATCTTTCGCTTACCTCTAGTCATACAAAAACTATGTTGTTGCCGTCTCAGTACAATAAGACGGTTGACAACTACCCAATTATCCTACATCAACGCGGTTTAGGGAGACAATCCTTATTAACACGTCCCTTCCAGCCGCAACACGTTCTCGCAACAGGTGTGAAATGTGCGGTTATCAACAAAATTTTATAAAGTAGCAAGAAGATCGGACAAGTACGTTGATGAACAGTGGAAAAGCAAAGTTAAGGACAACAGTAACAATACCTGAATTATTAACTTAAATGTGTTTAAAGATTTACAACAAAATTTTGTCTAATATATGTAGTAGTCTGACATTTACTCCAATACCTGACATTTAGACGACCAGGGAATGGAAGCAATTTCGTGCTGATTGATGAGTGTGAAGAGCCATGTTGACTTCAAGGAATGATTACTTGCTGGAGTTACGACTACATGATACCTACTACATGTCTTAAAATGCATACATAATGCAAAATTTAATATTAGCACCCGGGCAACTGAGCATGAGCTTTGCTGAGCAAGTAAGCGTACCGTAACATCACGGCTATAATCCTCGAACGGGTAGTCAAACAAGTGTAGGACTACCCTCTATGGAATAGGTGGTGAGGTTTTTCGCCCTTACAAAACACTACATTTTAAATTTCATCGAAATCGTTAGTGTCGTGTTTGAGAATGCAATTACTAATATAAATAAAAAAATTAAAAAATGCTCGTTTGATAGGATTAAATATAACTAGATGAAAACAGCATTTAACTTTTCTTCTATAACATGAGAGAATACAAGGTACTAACGTAGAAAAGCAAAAAAATCACGTGATTACTTTGGCGCCGTTGAAGATTACGAAGTGTCAAATTGTGGAACAGTACAGAAAGTTTGAATAAATTTCGAAAGGAAATAAGTTAAAAAACACGGAGAGCGGAAGTTCTAAGGACTTAGACCCAAAACAATTTCATGGTTTAAATAATCACAAAACATATTTATCATACTTAATGTCATTTTGCGCACTGCAAGTATGTCTGTATAATATTCGACATCGGTAAGGAAATAAAGGAATATTTATTTGCTGATAGCCAAAATTATCCATTAAACTCTGATGTACTTTAAAACTGCTAAAGTACGAGCAGCTTCTTTGAGCAGTCAGCCGCGTTGAGGATTGCTAATGCATCAAATTTACGCTGCGAGGTTCATTAAAGACTTCTTTCAACATACTTTAAGTTCACTGCAGCGCTTGAAGTTTATGGCAGCGCTTTAAATTCATTGTATGATAAAGTAACAACTTTCACTCGGCGCTTTTTGAGCTAAGTTTACGGTCTCAGCGATAAATTAAACACCCTACCCTTCCTACCCAAAAAATTACTATTGTTGTACTATAATAACATTGTCATTAATAAAAAAATGATAAGGAGTTAAAACAGAGTATTATACTTATTTGTATAGTAAAGTAAAATAATAATTGTATTGTAAAATAAAATAAAGTAATAAAATAATATAAAATAGTGTCTACTAATGCTTCGCTTTTTCGTCATTTTTGAAATGAGTGACGTTTATTAATCACATTAAGCAGTAATTTGTCTTATTATACTTTTCCTTAGTCTGAATTTGTATTATTATACCTTTCCTTAGTGTGCATTGTATATAAAAGCTTTTAATTCATCTGGTATGTTGACATAGAGTGGTTGTTCTGGAAGGAACGTCGCTCTATTTTGACGCAACATTTTTTTGAATAGGCAACCATTGAGTTTTCATTTATTCCAATTAACGATCTCAATCAGGAGAAAAGAACTCAGCTTCTTTTTTCCGTGATTTCCATGTTTTAATTTGATTTTTCTTGCTATGTACTGCCATTTCGCTTTGTGATGTAAAACTGATTTTATTTCCATACTCACCAGAGGTATGCACTTATTTTTTCTGCAAGGGACAGGGACTGCATTGTTTAATTTAGGAATGTGTTTACAAATGCCTTAATGTAGATCTTAAGGTTCAATGTCAATGAGTTCAAGATCTATGAAAACAGTGAGGCGCTTTGTTATACTTACATCAAATCTTATTTGATCCGATTCATTTGTTTAATTAATATGCGATCATTTATCTGTTAACCATTCCGTAAATGTGCCATTCACATTGTTAAGATATTATCGTCATCATCAAAAGATATTGGGCGTATATTTTGCTACGTAAATTTTTCAGAAGGGTTCATTATATACTTCGCTTGCATCAGTAATAGTAATACATATTAATGTATACAAATACAATATGTGCAAGTGATATCAAAATACAGACAATTTACTTGCAATACTCAATGTGTACTACGCAATGCCGCTGGCCGGTGAAAAGAACATCTATGTGCGTCATTTGGACAATAACCTATTTATGTCCAACTATACTACTATACATATATACAACTACCATAATTAATACGCGATGTAAACTAATGTTAATAATACAGTTTATATTTTATGTACATGATTATGAACTAATTTATATGAAATTCGACGTGCGTGAATGGTCTGAAACAACAATTAATTTCAAGAGGGCTACGTCAGCCGAATGTTTATTGTTGGTGGAACGATGAAACGCGTATTTGTGTTGTGTTCGTCCTAAATAAACGCAAAGTGGTGCAGGAAGGAGGAAGACACAGACTTAAGAAATAACATAAGCTGATTACACATTCTGCCTGTGTGTATTTTCTATTCCCAAGTTATGTAACACTTACGAATATCATTGGCTCTATTATGGATGACCACTTTAATTACATCAGAACTCACTATATCTACAGAGGAGAATACGATAAACCATATTTTTATATTCATCTTTTGAATGAAAAAGACGTTTTTCGCCTGTCATTTTAATCGTTTAATCATCGCTCGCTTATAAGATCTTCGCCTCGAGACAATACAGCAGCGCCGCTGTCATGCACAATGTCTGGTGTGTTAATTAATCAAGATAGCCCTCACAGCAAATAATTTATAAACAGTAATAATTTGCTTAGTTTATCTTAATAATAAACTACAAAGAATTTCTTCTTAACTTGTTTTAGTTAGTCAAGCGTAATAATTACGTATGGTTATCTATATATTTTGATATTTAAACAAAAATTATCGCTTTGGGACGCATTTTTACCGCAAATAAAAATAGAAGGAATATGAATATGTACAGAAAAGCATGGAACTGCATCCTAACGTTACCTTCAGCTATTTAGGGGTTCAGTTCGCAACTTATACTGAAACTGTACAAAACTTAGGTACATTCGAAATTAGGTACATTCACTGGGGGCGTCCTGGGGGCGAATCCCGGGTCGAGCACCATTGGATATTCCTAAAACTTTGATTTTCTAGTAGTGACTTACAGTAGTAGTGAGTACTAGTACTAGTAGTAGTACTAGTACTAGTACTAGTAGTGAGTTACATAGGTCCGGTGTATGGCAATAGACTCACCACCTATTCCATAGAGGGAAGTAAACGTAACTGGTGACACGTGGGCGTTACTACACTCCGCTGCCTATCTCTTCGGGGATTACAGGCGTGATTTTACATTATATACATTTAGAATGATTAGGGAAGCGATCTAATTACTGTTTGTTTACTGAACGAATCCAAGCTCTTGGCTGGCTGCAGAAGAGTCCTAGACCGGTGTGCGTGTATGGAAACAGCAATGAATATGTCATATCACACGTCAGGTCTGTAAGAATTTATCATATTTGGTAATCTGTTTTTGCTGCTTGCCCTTAAGGAACCTGTCGTGATAATTATAATACATATATCAGTAATAATAAGAATCAAAATGCCTTAAGGCATAAATCAATACAGTGGAATCGCAAAAGTACAGATGTATGGTAAATAACCGTAATTTCAACGAATAGCAATATTTTATTATTCATGCGATGTTTGATTAAGGCCTCGCAGATAAAGACAACGAATATTGTTTGAGTAACGTATAGTAACGGATAGTTGTGGATAACGGTTGGATAATCAGAAATTGTAGGAAGGACACAATACAATATTAAATATGTTTAAAATACATTAAGTACAATACATAGAGAAAAGTGAATTTTGGTTAAAGGCCACTACCTACGTATTACACACAAGATAGGGTGATCTGGAAATACTGGTTTTGTCAGTATGAGCCAGCTTGAATGTATATCTCAGACTTCATGGAGCGTGCAGAGCACGGGCGGATCTGTAGGTACATCTTAAATCCTACCCACCGAACGGGTAGCCTGAATCCCCTCGTCCGCTGGAGATAAACATATTTAGGTTTTGTGTGGATGTTTTTACTCTATTTATTATCAAATAATACTGTGACATTTGTTTAGCTATTAAATTTACATAATGTCCGCGTTATCGTAAGTTTTAGTACATGTACAATTGTGGAAAAAGCAAATTGTCAACAATGCTGGGATTGACCGCAAAATAAATTTGTACTCGGTATATGACAATAGGCTGATATGCATTGTTGGTACGTAATCATAGCTGATGAAATGTGGGAAAGTACTGCACTTCTATGCCTACCTCTTCAGGGATTGAAAAAGTCAAAACGTATATTCTTTTTGTTATGAATTACACGACTAGATTTGAACCTAAGGCCCCTGGAGTGGTGTTCAGTTTTCCTCGCAAAGTTTTTCTTCGCCGGCTTCTATATGTAGAATATTAATAATCCAGAAAGGCAGTACAGACTGACTATAATTACGAGTATGTGTTGTTGATGTAAGCCACAGCACTTCACATGCGCCGTGACGTAGCGAGAAAACGGAAATATATTTTCCCACCCATAGCTCTCTCTTGTTTCCATCAAACACCCGTTTTAGTAATTGAAATATACACCTACGTTCTTAGAATATCATTAGATTAATACTGCGAAAGAGTTAAGGGCTTATGCTAATTATGTGTAGATATATATGTATGTCCAAAATTTCAAACGTTTGCATTACATTAACGTCAACATAGCTTTAGTTATTTCATAACTTTAAAGTACGAATAAAAATTCTACTACAAGAGCAAATACAGCGAAATTACGCTGCTTTCTAATGATTCCATTATTGTGGTAGATTTTATTGACCATTATATATATACTTGTAGTGTAACTTACATCATTTACCGGATATGTATTCAGAGGAGTGTAGTACACTCCCACGTTTCACTAGTTACGTTTACCTCCTCCAATAGGTGTGAGCCTATTGCCATACACCGAAAATCTAATAAAAAAGAAATTCAATATATATAATATTCAACGCTAGATTTGAAAGAAGGATCTCCTGATCAGCAGTCGAACTTGCATCCACGCGACCAACGATGCAGTCAATCAAATATCACTTGTTATAACGATGACGGGAAAATTTTAAGGGAAATATTTTTATAATTCTTCATTATGTTCATTAGGGCATGTGTTGTCTGCAAATCACTCGGCTTTCGTAGCACACAGTGGCCTCAACCCTTCTCGCTCTAAAGGACACCCGTCTCTAAGAGTATAACAAATTCAATTTTATTCAATCAAAACAGCAAATTATATTAAGTTCAACGGATTAGACTAAACATCAAATTATAATAAATGCATTTTTAAATTGTCTCGTTGTTCGTGTTGGTTGCAAGCGCGACTGCCGATCGGGAGGTCCTACGTTAAAATCCCGGGTCAGGCAAAACTGGATTTTACTAATTTTGATTTTCTAGTCACTGCTATTCTTTCACTCTTTTCTAGTCACTGCTAGTCACTGTTCACTGCTTTTCTAGTCACTGCTATTTTGATTTTCTAGTCACTGCTCCAGCCCAGGAAATGTACCCGGTGCATGGCAATAGGCTCACCACCTATTTCGTAGTGGGCTGCAACGTAACTGGTGGAACGTGGGATTGTATTATACTGCTCTACCTACCTCTTCTGGGATTACAGGCGTCATCTTACATAACATTTTTAAAATAATGCGTTTCACGTTTGTAAAACGCTCACTGAGTAATGTACTCTCAAAATTAAATTAGAGTTACTCATGAATTGGAATACTACAGAACGAGATTCCGTGGAAAGGATTTAAAAAAAGAGTTGTTATAAAAAA